>CABFOW010002377.1:36856-47401 GCA_902141385.1 Timema californicum
TACCATTACACATTAGCGTAAGTGCGTATAACCCGAACGGGTAGTAAGACGCGGTGCTAATAATAATAATAATAATAATAATAATAATAATAATAATAAACATGCGGGGAAGCAGATTTCTGAGTGAGGAAGAAGAACTACACAAAGTGGCTTTTTCAAAATTACTGCTCCAGTGTAAGTCATCCTCAAATCGTTCCAACGCTTTGCCAACTAATTGGTAGCACGCGGGAGTTACGTCATTCACGGTACCTAAGCTATCAAACGAAGGTGTACCTTTAACGAGATGAGGCCGCATTCTCAAATAATAATACACGGTGCTATTCGGGTGTACGGCATAAATATCCTACTATATAGTAGATTTATGGTAGGGAAAAAGGCCTTTCAGAAGTCAATTCCTACCGTGAATGAAATATATATTCCCGGTTGCGGGAATCAACCTTCATTACTCCGAGGGATTTCTAAACAAAAACACTTTGCTGTCGGCACTGAAATGTCTTAGTTTTTCCTACCCGCCTCGGTGGCGTAGTTGGCTAACGCGCTTGTCGTGTTGAAGCTCGACTGCTGAGGACAGGGAGATCGAGGTTCGAATCTCGGTCGGGTGAACTTGGGGTGGCTTTCCCTAAATGGTTTTCCACTCTACCTCCACGCAAATGCGTGTTCATTTCCTCTAATTCAACTTTCCCAATTCCTAATCCATTAGCGTAATTAGTACTTCAAGCATACAACCCGAACGGGTAGTAAGACACAGTGCTAAATATTATTATTATTATTATTATTATTATTAGTTTCCGGCCATCAAGTGGAGCAACCTCGCTGTAAGAAAGCTTCTTGGCAAAGGGATCTTCAGCTTACAACTTGAACGAGATTGTTAATGTTGTGTCACATGGACTGATTGTCACGTCACTGACCTCACTTGTGTGTTGTGTGTTTTAAAAGTTACTAGGAAATATATAATACCATATTAAATACAATATTTATTATATTATAGGGTAAATATAATATATCTATTATTACTATTATTATTAGCACCGCGTCTTACTACCCGTTCGGGTTATACGCACTTACGCTAATGTGAAATGGTAGGGTGATTGTGAGATGAAATGGAGGACCTACAGTTTAACTTGGGAACCGAACCACGGTGGAGGCCTGGTATTCCACACATTCGCAAGTTGGGATTAATACACTTCTTGTCTATAATATGTATTATATTATATGTTAAATAATATATTATATCTATGATATTTTATATATAATATAATATTTTATATTAACATATAATATATCTGTCTTACACCCTACATGACAGGAATGAAGGGGTGGGGTGCAATTAAACATTACTTAGTAACAAGAAAAGCATACATTTTATTTTCCAAGGGCACAGTACATAAGAGTAGCAGAGATCACTGTTTATTACTGGAAATTGGCTGTCCATTTACTAAGGCGTAAAGTAGCCAAGCTAAAGTGAAATACACCTTATTATTTCTATCAATAACAATAAACACTCGTTCAGCATTTAGAGAGCTCGGATAATGTAGTGAACACTCTGCCCAATACTGCCTCGGGCAGCCGTCCACATATCTGTATTACAAGAACAAAACATTAGCACATGTCACCCGTTCGCATGAAGTGCAAAGCAATATAGATAATCAAAACTGAATAAGGGAGGTGTACATTACAGAACGTCAATAAATCCATGACGAGGAGGCAAGTATCCCGTCTAAAGGGACCAAATTGAGAACAGAATTGGTGGAGCCAAGACGGCGGAGTACTAACTTGGTGCACTCAGAAGGAGAGACCATATCTATACTTCGGAACAACAGTTAACTAGATAACTGGGCCGAACAGTCCGCCTTATTAGGCCTATAGTTATGTCGGCCACACTCAAGGTAGGTGGGTAGGCGCTCACATACACAATAATCATAACCATAATTATAGTCGCCCATACGCCTCAGCGTAACTACATATATATCATTAACTGGTACTCAATGTAGTTCCTCCATACTAGGGCAACTGAATAACCTATCTAGTGGCTACCAGATATAGTGACACATAAATATAAAAATACACGCGGAATCCACTAAAATCTCACAAAACACGAAGGTTAACTAATCTCATAACTCTTAGCACTTTTAGTACTCCATGTGAACTCGCCCTCAGTTTGGATATTACAGAAGCCCAGCTCTGAAAGAGCTGGTAATAGGTTCAGAGTGAGAGTGCGTTACCAGAACGTTCACACGCACCAGTAAATAGATCGTCGAACAGAGGAAGAGCTAGGGAGCCTAGCTTGTGACTAACCTTCTTCCCCTGGTAGACCTAGTAACAACACCTTCTTTACTCCTATATCAGGCGGCAAGCTGTGAAGGCAGAGTGGAGTCTGGTAAGCAGGTCCTTGCACTCTAAGCGAGTACAGTCCAGCTGGCCCCGCGGCACTCTGGCACGGGACAGTGAGTGTGCGAGCCGGGTTGTACCACAATGGTACAAGACGCGGTGTCGACTAGTAGAGTGGCTGGTACGAACGATGCGTGGAGGACAGTGAGTACAACCCACACCATATCAGATGCAGACGTCCAGCTGGCTCTGCGGCTAATTGGCACAGTACAGTGAGTGTGTGAGCTGGATTGTACCAACATGGTACCGGGCGCGGAGTCGGCTGGGGGTACCGCTTTGGTACCAAGTGTAGATAAACATAGTCGCTGGATGGAGTGCAGTGTGGATGAAGGGGAGTCAGACCCACACCATGTCTGACGTAGCGGATGGTCAGTAACCCAATCCAATGCGGTGAGGGCTAGCTGCCGCGACACAAAGTTTGCCTTCCGCGGTTGTCCATGCTCTTCAACAAGGTCTGTTTGTACCGGTCGTACTGCGGGAAGACTAGGCCGAGCGAGAATCATACACACAGTACTCGGTCACTACAGAAGTCACATCCATTGATGTTGTGTTATAGCAGTTGACTATTTTTCAATGTGGCACTAAGTAAAAGGGCCCTGACCCTGGCAGTCGGACCACACGGCGTGTCCAGAGATACCACGATACGTCGAGCTCGTCCCAGCTCGGGAATACACTTGATACTATATCTCTTGGACGGACCGAGGAGTCGATCCCGTGTCTTCATGGGACTAAACTGCGCCTGCGTGAGCAGTTATAAAAAGGAGAGGGGATAGAAGAAACATAAGAAAGTCGACTAAAGCGCCTCTTCCATGGAAGAACAATTTAGGATTGTGAATCAATTGAGAATAGATGAAGATCTTGGCGTAACGTATTAGGTGGGCTTGAATATGGGGCCTCCAAGGGGGGCCAAGTTTGGATGGTTGCAGATTTTACATTAAGGGTTTTATGTAATCATTTATTTGTGCGAGCTAATGATAATTAGCTTGGCACAGTCTGTATAAAATAAAGTTAAAATCTGTCTGGTATAGCTGCAAAAATTGATCTAGAAATAAATTGTCATTTTATTAAATTGCTCTTTTTCCTTTCGATATTTTTGAAATTTGAAAAATTTTGGGCACATCCTCATTGTAAGAGTATATGCTTTAATTTATTAATTTTTATCCAAATATGTTGTTTTTATCTCCGAGAATACTGTTCAAAAGTAATTGGTTTACATTTTATACGTATTAACTTTATTTATTAATCAAATTTAAAATCTGGGTATTTTATTTAGCAATTTTGTACACTTTTGAAAATTAATATAATTTTGGGATGAAACGAGTATATATCCGTTTTTTTTAGGGGCGTAAGTAATTTAAGTTGCAAGTTTAAACATGCCTTGCTCTTAATATAAGTACCAGAGGCATACCATACACACGCACGAGCTATTAAGTAAAGCTAGCTGTACATATATTGCGAAAATTATAACAAGGAAGTAGAGTCCTAACTCGTATAAAATAATAGCTTTATGGTGAAATGAATGTTTCAATTATTTTAAAATTACCAATCACATTTATGAAAGAGCTTTCCATTGTAACAGATTTTTTTTTTTTGTCTTTTTGAAGCTGGCATTGATTACAAATGTCACAGAGCATAAATAAACCAAGAGGGTGGACATGCTATGAGTATGTTGAGCAATATAAATGTAACATGACAAAATAAAAACAAAATAATTCTTGGTACATAGAATATTGATTGATTTTTTTTTTGCCATACATGTACGTACATTCATTTCAGTCATGATTGAATTATTTATTAATCTCCATACCCCATTATTTATTAATCTCCAAACAATTCCCACAATGTCAACATGTAAGTGATAATTTATCTCGGGTGGTTTTAGATAATGGAGTACTTTTGAGGGCAAAAAGTTTAAAATGGGTTTGTTTTTTTAGAGACTAAACAATCCAATTTTTTGTATCATTTTATTGTCAGGTCCCTTCCCTTTGTCTGTGAACTCAAACCGCCAATACTCCCTGTCCTGTTCCTCCTACTTCAGCTCCCAGAATGTCCTCCTTTCCTTCAAGTCATCCAATATTGGAATCCTCCTCCTTCCTAAGCTCCTCTTTCCCTCAACCTTTTCTTCTATGACGTTGTGCAGAAGACAGTTCTTCCTAAGGATGTGTCCAATCCAGTTTGCTTTGTACCGAAGAATCACATCAAAAAATGGTTATCTTCTCACCCACTCTTCTTAGGACGTGTTCATTTGTCCCCCTGTCTGTCTGTCTGTCCACCCGATCTTCTCACCCACTCTTCTCAGGACTTGTTCATTTCTCTCTCTGTCTCTCCACCTGATCTTCTAAAGTCCTCATTTCAAAGCTCTCCAAATATTTCTTTCCTATCTTATCTAAGAGTCCATGTTTCTTCTCCAAGCACCGCGATGCTCCAAATGTAGCATTTCATCAGTTTCTTCCTCAGTTCCGAACTCAACTCGCTGGTCAGCAGTGACCTCTTCTTGTTGAAAGCTTCCTTGACCTTGGAGATCCTCGACCTAATGTCCTTGGCGCAGTAGTCATCCTTTGTCAACAGATTTCCCAGGTACTCAATTGAACTGCTCTGTTTCCCCAATTGTGATTTTAAGCGGCTCTTGGTTTTTTGAAATCAGCCTCACTTTTGACCTCTCAATGTTGATATCCATGCGACAAATTATTTACTTTATCATAATATTAATATAAAATATATAATAAATTTACTATGACATCGAAAATTATTAAACTTGAGAATTTGACAAGTATCTAGGAAGGTTCATTTTTGAATTATAGATCCACCTTGAAAGGTAGCGAATCTACCTTAACGGGTTACGCTATGTTGCAGCTTTTAAAATAAGTATACACTAATATATCAAGTTGGGATAGCTATCATTTAGGGTAATAGAATTGTGTCCTTGATTTTGAAAAAGTAACCCCCCGCGCCGGTTTGTTTGCATGCATCTAATTTTCGTTGGAAAGCACTTATTTTAAATCTTGAAAAGATACCAGACCTAATTTAACGTTTTTATACGTAAGTTCTTGTGTGATCTTCAGCTTTCACTTTTTGATACAGATCTATTAGATAACACAAATAATACAGTAAAATTGTACTATCGTTGGCAGCGAATTTTTTTTATTCACTTTAAGAAAATTAAACCGTACATACGTACCTATATATTAAGTTAAGGTGGTTTCAACCCTCTAGGCCTCTCTCCTAAATATATGCCTAAACATTATATCATGTTAACCTACGTTCATGGGTCCTAGTAACGTTTTAGTAGCTAAAGTATAGAAAAATACCCCTCATCAACATACAAGTTATAAACACAAGATTTCCATACCTATATCTATGTGTTCTAAGATTAGTTTTGGTCAGTTTATTATTTTTTAAATAAATATTACGATAAAGTCGTACATATTCATTCATATAACCCTATTATAGTTTGGAGCAAAATGTCGAAATATATATTTAGTATATTTCACAGTGTTCTTTGTTCATAAATAAATAAGATAGTCATGTTCTCATATTATATATAAATATTTACATTGTTGTCATACATACATACATACATACATATACATACATACGCACACATACATACATACATACATACATACATACATACATACATACATACATACATACATACATACATACATACATACATACATACATACATACATACATACATACATACATACATACATACATTCAGCCATACACCGAGTCAAACATGTTCTTTTATATTTTAAACTATTAATGTTTCTCTTTTTCACACATTAGTCTACAACATTTAGCCACGTCTTACATGGCCTACCTCTTCCTTTTGATCCACACACTCTACCTTCATATATTTGCTTCGTCCCTTGATCCACACTCATCCTCTCAACATGTCCAAACCAACGTAAGACGCTTATTTCTCATTTTTCTGTTGTATTCCCTTACAAACGGCATTCCTTCAGCACCCATAGTAAAATAATATATTTGAGAAACAATACATTAATGGCAAAACTACTTTCATAACCAGTGAGTGTCGTCAGGTTGTGTTTGAGCATAACCGGCTAATACCTCTGAAGGCCTCCAACAATTATGTTTGAATTCCGGGCTGTGTCCACTACTTTTGATTTAATTTTAACTCAAAATTTTAATCTGATGTTTTGTTGTAAAAACGCTGTGCTTTCTGAAGATTCCAATTTATAATTATAAATCTAGAACAGATATTTTTGGATTAATTTTTGAATAAATGTAATGTCAAAATTGAAAGATGGGAAATGTAAAAGGTCGAAATTGATAAATAACTTAGAACACTATTTTCGGTGGGGTTGAAAATTCAAACTAGGCACTCACATAAAAAGAACCATATTAGAAAACCAAATAAGTCCTAACGTTTCAAAATGAAAATATGGGAACCTAAATGGATTAAGGGTGGGGCAAAAGATTGGATTTTCTCCCAAACTACTAGAAAATCTACCTTTCAGTGTGTAAGGAAATTTAAATTTGGCAAAGATAAAAAGGATCTCCCTAGAAAACGTAAAAGTTGAAATGTTTGAATATCAAAAATACTGGTCCGTGAAATGGATGGATAGTGGGGGAGCCCTCAGAACTGCAAAACTATTAGAAACATAAAATGTTGACATGGTAGACAATATTAATTGTGTAGAGACAGATAAAAATCTATTACATCGCTAGATATCTTCTATACAGGAGTGAGACATAGTAATGAAAATAAACAACTTCTGTTCACTTAGCTCGCTGGACAGTGATATTGTTTAGAAAATCATGATTATCATTTATTAAATATGTCTTTAAAGTAATGTATTATTTTATTTTTATTATCGTATAGTCATATTAAATTAATAATGACGCTATTTTCTCGCGTCCCCTTTCACCCCACCTTGATGACATGCTATGAAGTGCCCAATACAACGATCTCTCACATAAAATGTGCCTAATCCATCAATATTCTGTTTCTACTGGTGGTTTTTTCGCCTAAGTCAAGGCTTAACAACAATTGTCGCGGGAGCTATACTCGTATTTTGTACAATAATAATAATATTTAGCACCGCGTCTTACTACCCGTTCGGGTTATACGCACTTACGCTAATGTGTAATGGTAGGGTGATTGTGAGATGAAATGGAGGACCTACAGTTTAACGTGGAATCCGAACCACGGTGGAGGCCTGGCATTCCCCACATTCACAAGATGTCTTGTCAGAGGTGAAGAAAGGGTTTGGTAATCAGATAAATCTTTGCCGGGACCGGTGATTGAACCCCGGACACCAGCATAGAAGTCTGACACGCTACCCCTAGATCACCAGGTCACCATGGAAACAAAAAAAATATTATTTTAAAATGAGATGCAAATTAGGATATAAAATATTGATTTCTGACAAATGTGATACAGAAACGAACGCTGAAGGATAAACCATGGATTCAAGAATTTCTAAATAATGTTGTTCTGTTTTCCGAGGAAACCGACTTTCCCACTTTTATCCTACATTTTCCCTGAAAGTTTGCAAAATTTCCTTTATTTGTTGCACTATAGTAAAGGTCAGTGGTTTTCAAAGTGGGGAGCGCATCGAAATCCGTTAGGGAGACTGGATGAAGCATTCTTAACACCGCGTCTTACTACCCATTCAGATTACACACTTATGTACTAATACGGTGATATGTTAGGGATGAGGAAGGTTTAATTTAGAGGTGTACACGCGATTGCGTGGAGAGATAATGCATCCGACCAGGATAGAGCAGCGATCTCCCCGTCTTCGGCAGTCTAGTATATTGTGAGAGTAACACCCTAGACCATGAGGCCACTGACATGGGTCTAAAAATATAATTATTTTTAATTTATATTTAGCTTTTACATTAAATTTGTAATATAAACAAATCACCATATAACGCCATCTGGGTTTATGTAGAATTTTTAACTGAATTAAAAATAGAATTTAAAAAAAATCCTATTGATATATATATATATATATATAGGATTTATATATATATATACATAAAATTTGAGGGCTAAAAAGATATAAAAAGTATTCCAAATTGTTTTTAAAGAAATTTCTAGCTCTACTTAAAATTACATTTCTCTCCGAGACGATCAAAAAAAATTGTAAAAATGAAAAAAATAATTGTTTTAACTTGATTGGTTGAACATGATCAAAAGAGCCTCTTTGACGTTAAAACATCTAGATCTAATATATTTATCACCGCGTTTTACTACCTCGTCAGATTATACGCTCATCTACTAATTGTGCTAATAATTTAAAAGATTAGAAAGAATAAATTTAGATGAAATGTATCCGCATTTACATGGAGGAAGGATGGAAAACCATTTAGGAAAATCCACCCGACCGAGATTCTATCCTCTATCTCCCCGTCTTCAGTGGTCTAGTATATCGTGAGGGTAGCACCTTAGACCATGTGACCACCAAAACGTATTCCCACAAATTGTTTATAAAAAATATTATAATAGCTTATAACCCTTCCTTCACCTCTGACAATACATCTTGTGAATGTGAGGAATACCAGGTCTCCACCGTGGTTCGGATTCCACGTTAAACTGTAGGTCCTCCATTTCATCTCACAATCACCCTACTATTACACGTTAGCGTAAGTGCGTATAACCCGAACGGGTAGTAAGACGCGGTGCTAATAATAATAGCTTATAACAACTAAACGACCGCGATGCTATCTATGAATTTCAATAAAGTTATATTCTGATAATAGATTAAGTTAATACAAAAATAATGGGCTAAATTCCTTGCGATTCGTAACATTTAGTGCGTTGACGTATGTACGGTAAGTGTATATATATAGCTGGGCCAACGAACAATTGCCCATGACACACACTTTTTTTTCGTGTTTTGTGACATCAAAATGTAGATATTATTATTATTATCACCGCGTCTTACTACCCGTTTGGGTTATAAGCACTTACGCTAATGTGTAATGGTAGGGTGATTGTGAGATGAAATGAAGGACCTACAGTTTAACGTGGAATCCGAACCACGGTGGAGGCCTGGCATTCCCCACATTCACAAGATGTATTGTCAGAGGTGAAGGAAGGTTTTGGTAATCAGATAAATCTGTGCAGTGACCGAGGATTGAACCCCGGACCCCCAGCACATAAGTCTGACACCTTACCCCTAGACCACCAGGTCACCTTTTGATATATATTAATTAACATATTCACCATTTTCAGAAAAGTACAACTATTGGTGTGATGTAACTCAAATTTGAGAAGTTTCTCGTTTAAATGACGCATATCGGTAACGATGCTATGGGAGAGAATGTATCACACCTAGAAGTTAGGACCCTGATGTTGTCAGCGTGCATAAGTTTAGCCTTTGTGCAGCGGATTCGCCGTGGGCTAGGTAGAATAGGCAACTTTCTGTACGCGCCTGTTTACCGTTACGTCAGCCAACAAGGCGCTTGCTTGGGACACAATGACGCTCACATAACAGAGTTAACATGGTGGGGTTTTTTTAAGGGTGGAAGAGGGGGGAGTTAATTAAATTGTTTGTATACACAAACAAGCCGGATGTATATAGTTTTCTAAAATTTAATCACTGTGGACTTTGATTAGATTAAAGTTTATGTTGTTTCAGATAACATAAATTAGTAAATCCAAATGTAAGCTAGCTTAAGTAGACTATAGAACAGAAATTTAAAAAAATAACCTAAACCCATTAAAAAAATCCCCAAAGCGTTAATAAATACAAACTTAAAAACAATTAAATAAACATCTAAATTCACTTATTTTAATTGATTTACAACGTGACTACAGATTTAAAAAACACTGCACTAGCTAACTAACTCTCCTTACTTAATATATATATTTTTTCCCTATATATAAGTCTAGTATTTCAACAAGAAAAAAAGGTGACCTGGTGGTCTAGGAGTAAGGTGTTGGACTTCTGTGCTGGGGGTCCGGGGTTCAATCCTCGGTCCCGGCACAGATTTATCTGATTACCAAACCCTTCCTTCACCTCTGACAAGACATCTTGTGAATGTGGGGAATGCCAGGCCTCCAGCGTGGTTCGGATCCCACGTTAAACTGTAGGTCCTCCATTCCATCTCACAATCACCCTACCATTACACATTAGCGTAAGTGCGTACAACACTAACGGGTAGTAAGACGCGGTG
>CABFOW010002377.1:72059-103954 GCA_902141385.1 Timema californicum
TTCCATCCGTCAGAGGTCAGCTACGTAAGTATCCTCTAGCAGGCGTTGGTAGTTCATGTCCCATTACTTGCTAGTCCATTTTGAGTGACGGGACGAGTTGTTGATACATCGGACCTCTCTTGCCCCAGTCGCCGGTCTTGGAATCCCGTGCGTCGTTCAGCCTAGCAGGATTCTATTGAAAGCAGATTCATATTGTAAGTACTTGAACAGATTATTACATTGATTTGGGATTGAGTCGTGAAACATATTGTCCAGCATTGTTATATTATGTCTTCTTAGCCTACAAGAACTACAACAGTGAAAAATACTATTATAGGGATCCGAAGTTTAATTGAATATATTGGAGCGGGTAGTATGATTTGATGCGATACACCCATTTACGTCAGTATGGGGCGTTGTCCAATTGTAACATTATACGACGTAATGTTACAACTGTAAATATATTTTTTTTAATTTGTCCACGTTTGGTGCTGATCCTTGGCTGTATACACATAAAACTGTCAGTGAGTGACTGACTGACTACATGTGTGTTCAATGTACTACAGTAGCCCCGTGGCTTCTTTGGTGCTGACTGACAACTCACAGATGACTTCTGACACTCAACATTTAGGTATATACCTACATTTTGACTGTCAGAAGTGACATCTGCTAAACACATGGTTTTGCAGATCATCTGGTTCGGCGTAGGGATACATAATTTGGTCTGTTAACTTTTCAAAGCTGTCAGTCAGCACCAAAGAAGCCATGGGACTACTGTAACTTTAATAAAACGTGCAATCATTAAAACTCAAAGACCATGCAGGATAAAGAAAAAGGGCAAGTCAGCCTTAAGGAACTACTTTATCCATTATTAATTTTTTATGGATATGACATAGTTTAAAAAAGGTCGTATTATATAAAAATGTATTGTTCGTATTTAATCTATTTGTTTTTTAATATAATTGAAACATTTTTGTTTGTTTTCTGTGTTTTATTACTATTTACTTATGCATACTATGATAATTATTATAAAGTATAGTATTTTAAGCCAAGATGACCACATACGTGTTTTTTTTTCAAAGTTAACATAAACTATTTCATTTAAAACTACAAGTTATTTTTAATCGATTTTGTTGAATACAATATAATAGCTCGTCTCTCTCTCTCTTTTATATTTACTCAAGACCGAACATTTTTTTATTTTATTTTTAATTTCTCTCGCGTACTGTACATTATCATTAATGTATTATTATTATTAGCACCACGTCTTACTACCCGTTCGGGTTATACGCTTTAAGTACTAATTACGCTAATGGATTAGGAATTGGGAGGGTTGAATTAGAAGAAGTGAACCCGTATTTGCGTGGAGGGGGAGTGGAAAACCATTTAGGAAAAACCACCCCCAGTTCACCCGACCGAGATTCGAACCTCGATCTCCCCGTACTCAGCAGTCGAGCTCAACACGACTAGCGCGTTAGCCAACTACGCCACCAAGTTAGATATCAGATTTTAAAAAAAATATATAGACCAATTTAAGTAAACTAAATTATAGAATAATTATATAATTTTATTTACTTAAATTTGTGTATAATCATCACATTCTGTCAAAGACTTGAAGGGGGGGGGGGAAATGCTGGAAATAAATTACTTCACAAGGGTTCTCTTCTTACATAAAACAAAAGGATAAATAATTGTACTTGATTTAAAACCATATTAAATATTTAGATCGTCTTTGTATTTTACTCAACCCAATCCTCAACCTACTTTTCTTATAATGTTTCATAATCATTATTTTATTTTTATTTCAAATTTGTCTTGGTGTTGTTTTTTTGTTCTAACAACATAAGATAAATAATTGCAGTTTTGTTAGTTTTGTAGCTTTAAAATCTTTCTACAATATAAAACCATACGTATTTTTTTATAATATAATATTTAAAAAAATCTTTATATTTTTGGCATGAAAACACCTTACCTTGTTACTCGGACAAAACATCAAAATATAATCAACGTGGGTGAATTTCAAACAAAGTAATCATTTGTTCAAACAAATGTATATAAAAAAACCTACATAATAATAATAAACCTTTTTAAATGCATATTAATAATTATAAGAAAACAAAATAACACAAAGCTGGAAATTTTAAGTTTTTATATAACTTAATATATTTTAAGCTAATCCAAAGTATAATTAATTAGAGCATTTCTAACGTAAAACGAAGGGTATAGAATACTTCCTTTCGGCTTCGAAAAGTATCGGTGTTCACTAAAGGCTAGTGATTTAAATTTCACTTTATGATGGAGACATGATAACGAGTCATACATTTTTAATGAACTATTTGAAATTCTTTATTTGTTGTAACCCGCCTCGGTGGCGTAGTTGGCTAACGCGCTTGTCATGTTGAGCTCTACTGCTGAGGACGGGGAGATCGAGGTTCGAATCTCGGTCGGGTGAACTGAGGGTGGGTTTTTCCTAAATGGTTTTCCACTATCCCTACACGCAAATGCGGGTTCACTTCCTCTAATTCAACCTTCCCAATCTCCAAACCATTGGAGTAATTAGTACTTAAAGCGTATAACCCGAACGGGTAGTAAGACGCGGTGCTAAATATTATTATATTATTTATCTGTTGCAAAATAAACAACACGGTTTCTACTTTATTTTGGCCTGTTTATACCGTGTTTGAAATTTAAACGTTTTATATGTATTCTACAGACAAATCTAAACATTTATTTGAAACATAAACTAGTTTAATTCAGTCCCTTGACGCTTTTAAACCAATGTCATGATTTCCCCCTCTACATTTGCATCTAGCTTTATATGTTATGAATAAAGCATCAAATATATTTGCGGAAGCGCTGACTGCATGGTATAAATTATCCTTTACATTGGTTTAAATAGAATACCAAAATTCTATTCAAATATATTATGTTTGTGAATGGTTTTTAGGATTGGTTGTCCGAATCAATCATTAATTTCAAAATATACTTGCACAGAACTATTTTAATCAAATCAAGTTTTGATTTCCGCAATGTATTTTAATCTATGTGAGCTTGATACACATTGTTATCTAAAATAAATATGCATCGTTACTAACGAATGTAGCTATATTTTTATGTACAGAGTTTGATTAATATTTTTACCTAAAATTAAAATGTATCCATAAAAACACTTTAAATTCGGCACACACACACACACACACACACTAAAAAAAAGAGAGCTTTTCTCACAATTTGAAATAAAAATATTCTATAATATAATCGTTGCTCTAATGATAGAACTACGCCAATGTAGATACGTTTTTTTCTAAACTATACCGTCCTCATCCTAACTTCATTAGATTAATTTTATTATCCTATCAAAAGGAACAGCTAAGATCACATGACCTGACGTATCATTATGTTAAAATAGATCTAGTAAATTTTCTAACTGTTGTATTAAATTTAAACTGTACAAAACATTTGTCCTGACAGAGAAATCTTACCTTGGTTGAGTTAACGATGCTGTAAATGAGAAAATAGTGTCAAAGAGTGTTCAGTTAATAAAATACCTTTGATAGTAAATCTACCTGGCGGTCTAGGGGTAAGGTGTCGGACTTCTGTGTTGAGGGTCCGGGGTTCAATCCTCGGTCCCGGCACAGATTTATCTGATTACCAAACCTTTCCCTCACCTCTGACAAGACATGTGGGGAATGCCAGACCTCTACCGTGGTTCGGATTCCACGTTAAACTGTAGGTCCTCCATTTCATCTCACAATCACCCTACCATTACACATTAGCGTAAGTGCGTATAACCCGAACGGGCAGTAAGACGTGGTGCTAATAATAATAATAAATTTGGCCGGTAAAACTTTCAACTATCCAGTTTATAGGGAATTGAATATACTAACACCACATTTTCATTAAAGAGAAATCATTAAAACTACAATTTTTTTCAGATACAGACAAGCCCTATTATTATTATTATTATTATTATTATTATTATTATTATTATAAAGGAAATTGAAATGAAATTATTCGTATGAGAACGTAAACATATTGTATTACTTTGCAGATGTAATCTAAAAACTTTAACCATGTTTGTTTAGAATAAGCTTTTCGCTAGTGCTTTCTATAAAGAAAAAAACCCTTGATATAGTCTACCTCAACTAAAACATTAAGGGCGTATTAAAATGATTTGCCAATTTAAACTGAAATAGTAAATATTGAAAGTAGTTTCAATTTTTTTTTTAAGTTACGAATTATTTACTCATGTTTGGTAAAAACCAATAAATAAATAATTAAATACAAGGATTTGAAGCTTTTATCAGCTCATGATTTCCAGTTAACCATTCTCAAAAGAATCACTTAAAACAATTGAAGTTTCAAAAATGTTAGAGGAAAGTAATAAATGAGCACAAACGCAACAAAAAACACAAACTATTAACGCTACCTTTGTTGTTATCAATGGAACCACCATGACGAAGCTTTTAACTACTAACAAAAGTAAAACAGAAATAATATGAAAGAAAAGGCGTTACTAAAATTATCTTCTGATTAGAACCAAAACATAAATGATAATTATGTTCTTTCATATTTGATGCAACGTTTTATAAAAAAACAATGCTTTATAATAACTATAAACGTGCTTTGACAAATACTGGAGTTTAACAACTTAACCGATTCGGTAGCTAGTCTCTATACTAAGCTAAAGGACTGTATTCGAATACAGATACGGACAACAAACAGATAATTGATAAAATTGAGGCTTATTCCTTTACAGTGAGGTGACAGTTTTCACGTATAAGTTTGTTTGTAATTCGTGTTCCTATTATAATATGATCGTTTCTAAAGTACACTATAATAATAATAATAATACAAATTTAATGGTCTGGCGTCACGCTCGTAATATACTAGACTGCCGATGGCTGGAGATCGGGGTTCGAATCCTTGTTGGGTGAATACGTATGCGTATAATCCGAACCGGTAGTAAGACGTGATTGTTAAAAGATAAAAACGAAACAAATCTATTCTAGGTGGTAATAATGAGTGCATATTGGATGACGTACCCCAGCCTTGTTATGAAGAGGAAATCAGAAAACCATCCCTAGTGTACCTGGTCCAGGTTATAACCTCGACTAGACCGTCACCGTCGATCTAATCTGTTATTATCTATTGTTCATCTATACCCGCAGGTGTGTGTATCAGGTTATATTATCTATTGTTCATCTATACCCGCAGGTGTGTGTATCAGGTTATATTATCAATTGTTCATTTATACCCGTAGGTGTGTGTATCAGGTTATAGTATAAATTGTTCATTTATACCCGTAGGTGTGTGTATCAGGTTATAGTATAAATTGTTCATCTATACCCGCAGGTGTGTGTGGGTGCCTGGGTCTACTGTCTCGCTCTAGCTCTACCTCCTCTGTTTGGCTGGAGCAGTTACAACACTGAGGGGTTCCTGACCTCTTGTTCCTGGGATTACATCACCCAGTCGACGAGTAACAGAGCCTACTACATCTACCTGCTGACCCTGGGCTTCGTGGTCCCTGTCAGTGTCATCACCTACTGTTATACTTTCATCTTAGCCGCCATCTTCGCCCATGGCAAGGAGATGGTCGGCGTCAAAGCTACAGGTAAACCTACTACACTGGATATCATATCTGAGGTAACTTTACGGCTGTGACTGTTCAATTGTTTTCGTGCGGTCAATCTCCCTTAAATAAACGACATCTTGCAACGATGGTTCATTGATGCTGCCAGTAGCTACTTCTTATCCCAGAACGCCTCCATCCGACATAACTGAAAACGAGAGGAGATTTGCCAACAGTTTACTGAAAGAGATCGAAGATAAAGTTTTTCTCCATAGTTATCGCAGTTACTTCGCCGGTGATATTGGGTTTAGGGCTGTTTTTCCCGAACTGGGGTACGCGTACCTACAACTCTGCGCGAAGAAATTCAGGGGGTCCGCGACAAACTTAATGAGTTATATTAATATATGTTTTGACGATAACAAATTTGATAAATAAATCAACTCAGATTTTGGCTTAATGTAAAGGATTTTTATAAGATGGCTATGTTTATTCAAACACTAAAGCTTTATCAAATTAATAACTATCTTTCATACTTAAAAAATATCATATATATGCTTCCTTTTTTTAAAAAGAGTGATAGAAGTAGCAGGCTATGTTGAATAGGCCATCACGTCTAAAGGGAACGCGGTTCAACTAGAGTTGGGAGAAACACTGTTCCGGAGTTAACAACCTTGCTGTGAAGGACAGTAACTGACGGGCAAAGATGTTACTAAAACTACTTTCTAGGACCCGCCTCGGTCGCGCAGTTAGCTACCGAGCTAGTTTCGTGTAGAGCTAGACTGCCAAGGATGGGGAGATCGAGGGTTCGAATCTCGCTCTGGTGAATTGGGGATGGTTTTTCCACTCTCCCTCCACGCAAATTTAGGTTCACTTTCTCTATATTCAACCTTCCCGATTCTAAACTCATCAGCGCAATTAGTACTCAAGTGTATAACCCGAACGGGTGGTAAGACGCGACGCTAACTCAATACTTTCTCGGCACGCCATGTTCCAGGGGGTGGCGGCGGCAACTATGGAACCACGGCGCCGAGTAGCAACTCCCGAAGTAACGGCAAGTCTTCCGGCGCGTCCGTTAGGGCGAAACACTCCGCTTCCAGCTCCACGATACGAACGGCCAACATCATCATCATGTTGGTGGCCCTGTTCGTGATATCATGGACGCCTTACACTGTCGTCACGATGATCGGACAGTTCGGGGATGTCCGGCTCGTCACGCCCTGGGTGGCCACAATGCCGGCCTTATTCGCCAAGGTAAGGATTTTACACACATCGGGGCAGTTCGGGGATGTTCGGTTCGTAACACCCTGGGTGGCCGATAGTTAATTTTGTTATTGCCCTCCCAACACCGAAAATTTTCCTAGGCTCCCTGACTTGCATCCAAACTACGATGCGAGACATTTAGGGGGAACATAGATGAAACCTGTTTTAAGGAACCTTCTTTGACCGTGAGAGATGAAGGACTAAAGTGCATATATCGTTCCTCCTCCCACAGGCTAGCGTGGTGTACAACCCCATCGTGTACGGTCTCTCGCATCCACACTTCCGGTCTAGCGTGTCGCAGTACCTCTCGGCGTGCAAGACCGGGAACAGTCTTCAGAACACAAGTATGGTGCCGGTGGTGGCGGTTGGGAGCGTGACGAGGAAACAGAGCAATCACAAACACCACCCGCACTCTAGGGCACCGTCATCAGGCAGCGCGGGTGCGGCGGTGATCTACAAGAACCCCGTCAACCATCATCACATTCATCAGACGCACTTCAGGTGAGACATAGAGCATCTTTCTGATAATCTGGTCTTGGACATGAAGGATAGATCAAATTACGAGTTTCGAAAGCGAAGTACAATGCGTTTTAGTTTTGTTTGGATTATATTTTAATAAACGAGATTTAACGGTGAATACAGTAGCCCCATGGCTTCTTTGGTGCTAACTGACAGCTCACAGATTACAACTTACAGTCAACATTTAGGTATATACCTACATTTTGACCGTCAAAAGTGACAGCTGATAAACACATGTTTTTGCAGATCATACGGTTTGGCGTAGGGATACATAATTTGGTCTGGTAACTTTTCAAAGCTGTCAGCTGTAAGCTGTGTCAGCACCAAAGAAGCCATGGGGCTACTGTACTTGAACGCTGTTTCTCATAAAGTTGGTTAATGTTAGTTTTTATATTTAATCGGCGGTGGTAAAAAAAAAATCTTGCTTTTCAAGGTCACATATTTTGCAAAAAAAAAAAGTTTAATTTATACCAAAAATTGTTTATATATGTCATGTCAAGAAAATTTAAAATCAACTTAAATTATATTAATTAAAGATTAACACACTTAAAACAAGCTCAAAATACAGTAAAATAATATATAGACTAATATTCTCGCGATAAATCTTGCACACTAATTTTCCATTTTCTAATTTACAGATGCATTGCGTGATAACCAAAGGTCCCGGATTTTTTAATTTCAGGTGTTTCCCCCACCAAAACAGAGAGGACTCGGATTACTTCTATAGCGAGCCCGAACCTCCAACAAGACCGGTAAGCTGCTTGGTCAAGTATGGCGAGGCTGGGAGAAACATATGCTGTGTGACCAGGGTGAGACACCTGAAAACCTCTTCAAGTCATGCAAAGGCTCGACCCATACAGGACCTATTGTGAGGGGAAACGAGGGACTTCGTTGTGACATGGACACGTGTGGTCTGGTGCAAGTGTCGGGGTCGTACTCATTTAACTTCAAGACTGGGCTCATATAGGACCTATTGTCAGGTGATACGTAGACTACACTGCGACATGTGTGCCGCGGCGATAAGGTCCAAGCCATCCTCGCCCACGTAGTGTAAGATCGGGTTCTCACTATGAAGTTGCAATGGTTGATGCAACCAGATTTTATTAATGAGTACGTCTTAGGCTACTTTGCTGCAACTTACCTCCGCGAGGCACGCTGTGATACACACGGCTGTCGGTTTTCCTGTCGACACAAAAGCGCGTGCAGTGTGTATGTGGACGTCAATTTAACATGTGTGTGTGGACCAAGGAATCTCACCTTGCTTTAGTTGAACTGTATCAAAATTATACATTGCTATGGGATGCTTCATCCCAATCATTTCAAAAAACATTTAGAAGCAGACGCTTGGAAGGACATTAGAAAGACTATGGGACTAACAAATATAATATGCAAGAATAAAATGGTTAATTTATTATAATCTTTCAGAAGAGAAAAGGAAATATGTACGCTGCAATCGTGACTAATCCCTCAGACATCTTGTTCGCAAGTCATCACAACGAACACTGCGGAACGACTATTGTTCGGATAAGTATTAGTGGACTGTACACATTTGCCTAGGTCAAAGCATCCGTTGCGTTGTACTTTGCATCTTCATGGTGAGAACCCTGCAAACGGTTCTGTGTACGCTACTGCCTAACTGCAAAGGTTTGGCGAGAGTTGCAAAGGAGTGGTGAGGATGAGATCAGCATGTGCTCACAACGCTTTCTGGAACCCGGTGAAACCTAGTGTACAATAGTGGCATCCTGATGATTCTCGACATATGTGCAAGATTCAAGGCGAAGGGAGAATGTGTGACGATAACGGCACAGGTGAATTTCCACGCTATGCAGAAGAACACACTGTTGGTCGAGCGATAGCCTGTTCGTCATTATCTCCTATCTGTCCTTCCATTTGTTGCCGTCTTGCCCGTCACTGGAACTACTTTTTGTCGCAATGATTAATTTTGCACGTTTTATCTTATTTGTATATACTGGGATACTGGGCCCAGAGAAACAGACTCTAGCTACGATGAACATACAGGGAAAGTAAGTTAGCGCAAAGCTGCTTATTCATATATTTACAAATTCAAATTTAGAATTTAGTTCTCTATGGTCCTCTAAATTTTCTATCATACATTTGACTAATTTACTGTTTGTTAGTTTATTTTAAAGGGAATAAATATTAATGTTAAAAATGAAGGTCCAATTGACTCACGAATCTTGGAGATTGCTTATTGAAATTGTTAAATATTTATTTTATTATCTTGTTGAATAACCATTTTGTTTGGGACTTCCCCTTGTCGTCACATTAAAGATGTTCGAGTGACTCACAAATATTGGGGATGTGCTTATATTTTGTCAAAACTTTTAAATATATCTTATCTTGTTGATTTACAATTTTTTTTTGGACTACTCTTTGGTGAATACTATGTATGTTAAGGCGATTGGCCCTTCTCATTTGGCGTGGAAATACAGAGCCGTAGGAACAAACGGTTATCTTAGAGAATGTTTATTTTTTTGCAATTTTCTTTTCTGAAACGGTTTGTTCAAGAATAGAAGCATGTTGATTAAGTTGTACTTTTTATATACAAACCTCCTCTATAATTTTATCAGTGATCAAATATCGATAACATTGACACTTTTCAATAGAAAACTGCCGGCTTCGTAACAAAAAATAAGGAAATGTAACAATTAATAAACATCGATATATTATCTTAGAAGGGGTTTTGAAAATATTAACATGAAAGGTTCACTAGTTCTCGAGAAAACTGATATTTCCAAACGTATGATTTTTCCGCAAGCCTTATCTGGTAGCTAGCGCCATCTACAGTTTCCGTGATTCGTCTGTTCTTGTTGGCGTGGAAGAATACTTTGGTCGGTTATGATGCCACGCCACGCCTTTCACCCTCCCGCCCACCATCCCACAAAATAGGTTTTAGACTTGCACTCGACAGGGCCAAGGACCTTAAAGAAAAATGCCCGCGCGACTCAAGGAACATATGGAGTTATCCTGTTTTTATAAAAACTAATTTATTGCTCCAACTTATTACTGTTTTAAAATAAGACGAAGTGTTCTCACCTCTGCGTTGTCTTTCTTACAAGTAGAGATGCACGCTGTGTTATCATTCTGACTAAAGTTGTTCTTATTGTCTTCTGTTTTGGCCACTGAGGACGTAACAGCCTCCTGAGGCTGGTAATTCTGTCAACCACTTTTTCTTAGGACTGGGTTAAATAGATTGACGCGGGAATAGCTTAATGCTTAACTCTTAGATAAGAATAATTATTTTCATCTCCAGACACAAAGGTGAGTTAGCTGTGAGCCCACTTGGGTTCTAGTGTTATCTGCCACTGTCTTATACGTTTCCATTTGTTTTTCTAATTTGTTAAATATTTTACTTTTGTGTGTGTGTGTGTGTGTGTGAATTAAAATGTGATAAAAAAAAGTTTGTCAGCGGCATAACACGCTATGTTCTCGTATATGTAGAATACAATCTATGCCCATTCACAATAATACGGAAGAGATCGTCTAGCACTGTTTATAGTAATAATAATAATAATAATAACTAATTTTGAAATATTTAAGAACACTCACCTTTTTACTAAACACATTTATCTTTCGAATAAGTTTGTTGGCTTTTCCTTGTTTATTTTCGGGGTCGGCCATTATTACTCGTCTCAAGGCATCAGCTAGACCGGTAACAATTGAATAGCGGGTCTCGTTCGTAATGAGGAAATAAAAGAAGGGGGAGGAAGGATTTAATGTATAATGAATGATTTAATGTACTTATAAAAAATAAACTAGCACGAGTTTCGATTCTGACAGACGGAAGTGAATATTTTTAACCCCCTCTTTAAAAAATATTTATATTCATTTATAGATCTTTTCAAATTTTTATATTAAATATAATGTTATATTTATTCCTAGTTTATGGCCAACTCTTTCACCTTTGCTATCATGTATAAAAGGTCTCCTTGGACTTGTAAAGAAGAACGTTTTTAAATTTGGTTCTAGAATAAGATTCTTGGAACATTGTTTGAAGACGATTAGGGTCTTCTTTTTTTTTCGGCGTCTTTAAAACATGGAACCATATCCGTGCTTTTCCTCACTAGATTTGTTTTAAAAGCGCAATCCCAGTTAAAAAGTGGGTTACAAAGTGCCTCATTGGAGGCGAAGAACTAGATACTAGTGATATTCAGATGCTGTGTGGTATGTACAATTCAGAAGAAGAAACATACTTACTACATTTTAGCTGCTTTCAACATGGATATATTTTCTTGGTGAGATCAGGCCAAATCTTCAACTTTAAATAATTATATACATATATATATTTTTCATCAATCATACAGCATTTATTTCAAACCTTTAGAAAAGACAAACTAAATAAATTCAGATATTTTATTTATTTCAGAACATCAATTAATATTTTATTTTATGTTAAAATATTAATACAACTATTGTTTTTTTATTTGTCAACACTACTAAAATGCTTTTATTTGTTTTACTCAAAACTTAACTTAAATAATATTTTATTCGTTTTTTATGTATATATATACATAAAAAACAAATAAAATATAATTATAATAATATAAATAAAACCTATGTGAAAGGTGTGTATACATATATACACTCACTCTGGTATTATATTTTTTAAATTCCCAAATTAAACTATGTTATGAGATTTGGAATATATTAATTATTTATTTTGTTCGAAAATAAATATAATACAATATATTTTATTTTCTGCTTATTTGTAAGATTAGATTTGGGATCAGGGAAGGGTGTCCATAGGAAGGATTGGGATGTGGACAATTGAAATAATAATAACCCTCATAAAGTTTCAGTCATTGTGTTGGGTTTGTTTTCTTTATGTCTAACCTAGTACAAATCATTGAGTGATTGATTTTATTTAGATTGTTCACCGTTATATTCTATGTATTTTCTACAACTTCTGTAGGGATTTCAATCGTACCATAGTTATAGGCAGTGTCAATATTAAATATTAATATATAGCATCGTCCAAAGAGCATTCCTGAACACACCCAGTAGTCTAGGATTTTAAAGGTCATTGTACCACCATCAGATTTAGCCGAGGAAAAATTTATATTTTTAATAGTACTAAAACACAGATTTGGCAGTTTATAGGTCTAATAAATCCCAGAGCAAGTTTTTTTTAAAGAGGTTTTTACTTTAAAAACCTTAGATTTATAAATAAATATGAGCCATAATAAATATACCTAGCTATTAAACACAATAACCAACTCAATATAAAAATATTTTCCGGAAAAGATTGTCAATTTTCCACTATTTCCCACGACCTTTACAAACAAATTTTATTATTTGTGTATTTTTTTCCGGAAAATATTGTCAATCTTCCCTAACTAGGTATACATAATCTTTAGAAACAAATTTAATTAATTGTGTATTGATGGTAAAGTTGTAATTCTAAATCATCTCCCATGCAAACATTTATCGCCAAGACAAAATGTTTAACGTGGTTTTAGATCCGATTCCTATTTTTATGTTTTCTCGTAAGCATTATCCCCCTGTTGTTATGTCATTCGATGAAACAAGTTTCTTTGAACAAGTAATATTTAATATTCAATATAACACATCAAAGAAACCTTAGAAATAAAACATTGCATGCACCTTCATTCAAACTATTAATCAAATAAAAACAAAGAAATAGTGGCCAAGTTCATTACGATGTATTTCTCTTATGTTAGCCTTAACCAAGTCTTCTGTCTTATTTTCCATTGTTTGGCACACAATATTTTATTATGATATTTTGAGTACTGTAAAACCCTGTTGTACCGAACCCTGGAAGACCTATATTCCGACTAATCCGAACACCCTTTTTTAGAAAACTGTTAAAAAAATTAAGTCCAAGGAAATATATTGCCCAAAGTTAAAAGAGAATTGTAAGAAATAATTATATTTGACAATAAATGCTTAGTGATTAAGTATGTCGTCTGCTTGAGTGTTAAGAGACAGATTTAACAGTTCTGTTTAATGTTCTTGTGTTAAAACATGTCTCTTACTCAAAAAACTGTTATTGTTTGAAAATAACGAAGTATTATAGAACATTTTGGTGAATACACATTTACACTAAAGGATATTAAATTTACTTTCACAGGTAATCGTTTACAAATAAGAGTAAAATCTTTGATATATAAAAATATGTAGCTATCAAACATATTAATTACATTTTGCCAAAGCTAGAAATATATTTAAATTTGGTTATTAGCCTGTTTATTTATTTCAGATTAAGATGAATAAAATCTATTATAATGGAAGTTCGATCACTATAATGAAATAAACTATCTAACAATTTGATTACTTTCGTTTGATACACTTTGTATAATAGTCTTACGTTAAAACAATCATTTAGGCTATAGGCTTGTAGAAAGTATTACTATACCCTGATTTTGGTAAGAATGCCTTTCTGGAAGGTCTTGTTTCGAACCATAATCCTACTGTATAGTATTATTTATGTAGGATGAATGACCCTCTAAATTCCCTTCTGGAAGGTCTTTTCTCCACAAAAATACTGTTACACGGTAGTATTCTGGTACAAGATAAGGCCTTTAAATGGGCTTATTTTCAAAAGCATAGAAATATTAGCCTATATCAACTTATTTAAAGAATTAAGTCAAGAGTTTTGAAACCAATTATGCTTTTTAAACTTTTTTTTACCAACCTTATTATTTTATTTAACTATTACATACATTGATGTATATAATATATTAATACAAATTGGCCAGTGATGTGAAAATTTCACATAGCCTTGAATGTGTGTAAGAGAGAAAGAGATACCCGAAATTTTATTTCTCTCTTATACAATGTTGTGTAGACGACAGCTTAAACATGTCAGCCTTTCCAGTGGTGTTTTAGAGCTCAATGGTAAGACCTGATGTTTTGAGACGCTTGTGTTTGATTTATACTAGTTCTAGCACTATTTCGTGAGGTTCACACGGAGATAGTTGAGCGTTAATTGCTAGTGGCGAATCAGTCAACTAACGCCGCTAGTGTAGGATTCACACGACGTAAGTAAACTAGCTCCGTGTGACTGAGGATTTATAACCCACACCATAATGGAACCATTCAAGGTTAAGCAAAGAGTATCTGCTGAAACTAATAACTTTCAAATAAAGACTATTTAAATTACATTATATACACACTTTAAAAAAAATGGAAAATGGGGCATTTGGGACTAAATGGTTGCGTTTGTATAATTTCAACTCTAAACTTCTTGTTCAATGATTCTTGAAAGTGATTTTATAAGATAGGCTGACAGTCCTTTAGGAGCGTTAGAAAACTATAATTTAATTTATCATATTTAAGTGCAATGATAGGGAACTCAAAGATGTAAGTTAGATCTTAGTGTTGCAATTTAAGGCTGTGCTAATTAATACACATTAGTTTTTGATGTGCAAATGTTAAATCTTGTATTAATACCTTAGAAGAAAATTTCAAGTAATGTTTAATATATTTATGTATTCTATTTAACTCCAAAGGTTGTTTGTAGCTCTATGCTATGTAACTGAAAGTAAAATGATAAAATAGTTTAAATTTATTATTGGTTAATTTCCAAGTAAAACATTTATTGTTTGTAAGATTGTGTAGACATATATCTAGTTGTAATAGTGATTATACGTTAGTTTATAATATTCTACAGTCATTAAAGTGATAACAAAAAAAATTTGTAGAGTAATAATATATCAAATGCTTCTCTATTTGTGATTCAAAATGTATATTTTCCTTTAAATAGCCATTGCAGTTTTACAGAAAATATTTTACATTTTAAAAATATAAAAATTACTAAACAATATTCAAATTAAGTTTTTTACTCTACAGCCACTTAATTTCTGCGCCTCCTACTCGACTTTGCAATACCAACAATTCAACATAAATTAAGTGTTCTGTGATCCGTGTTGTGATAAGGAAATTTACGTCATGAACTGTGATAAGATGGCATGACTGATTTTATAGAGAGGAAGTTGGAAAGTGAAGGGGTCCTAATATTTTAAAATCAATTTATTACAGTTTGTGATATATATATTTTTTTGCTTAATAAATTACCAAACACGAAATTAATATGTGATTTCTTTAACTACAGTAAAACATGAGTTGTGACAGCCATATTGTGTCAAATACAGGGTATATATAATAAATATTATGAATATTTATAATCCGTAGGAGTGACTTGAGTGCTTCATATAAAGAGAAAGAAGTGATGTTTGTGTCAATGAATTTAATGATTTTAACCAAAAATTATTAATAGAATGAAATTTATCTCTGTTAAAATAGTGTTTATCAATTTACTTTTTTAATTAAATATATATTTTAACTAGATCTCAATTTGTTTAATAATGTGATATTTCAATTTTTGTTTTGAAAATGTATTTTTCATTGTTGACGTTAGTAAAATAATCAAACCAAAATGAATTATATTTTTGATGAATATTCTTGTTTCATCAATAATAAATAACTATTCAGAGTAAAAATAATTACTGTTCAGTGAAATAAAATCCCTTTCCATGATCAATACCATACGTTGCGACTAACTAAAAAAACTAAACAATTTAACTCAGACTTTGTGAAATTATATGAGTCAAAGTTTGTTTACAATAAATCATAGGTCTAAACAAACTTTTTTAGATGGCATACTGATGAAGTATTTGTGTAGATATAGAAAAAAAAGACATCCTGATAGAGATTTTATGAATTAAAAAAACCGTGTCTGTCTATTTGTTTCTATTCAATCAATAATTTAACTTGAATACACAAGATTATTTCAAAACGGGGCCTAGAAACTAAGGCTGGTAGCAAAATACCAAACTTTATTCTAGAGATATTAAATATTTACTTTGACAAACTCGTTATCTGCAAAGTAATTTTCTATAACCTTACAAAAGTTTAAAGTTCAGACAATGAAAAGTAAAGAGTCGTACAAATACATTGTTGACCTAAATTGTGGCTTATTTTGTACTAAGTTAAATAGCTGGCTGCTAGAATTCGATTATTTATTAATTTTATAAGTTATTAATTTAATCAAATTTCTTCTACTCCACAACAATCATATTACTTTCCCAATCTCCTTCAACCTTCAATAATAATTATAATTAAATGAAGATGTGGCTGACAACTTTTTTTTCTAGCTCTAGAAGACTTTAAACACCCTCTGGAAAATACTTACATATTATTGGCTAGCCTAAAAGCTTTGAATTTATGCTCCAAGGCCTATTTTCACGAGCGATTATAGCAGCGTGGCTAAGCAACGCAACTAACGCTCTACCAATACTCCCCCTCTCAACTCTGTTAAACGTGTGGTCCAGCACATATGAAATAAGGAGCCAATCTCCTCTCCCACTAATGTAAGTCTGGTCAGAGTGAGGGAGAGGGTTCCTAGCTGTCCAGTAATGATGGGGACTGATGACAGACAAGGGGTTATCAATCCCTAAATTTCTTCGCTGCGCGTGTTTTCTTGCGTGGCTACGCTTGAAGGACACAGTCATGATGGTGTCGGCTTGTGTTCTGAGTGACTTCATACGTTCAGCCAATAAGATTTCTTTCTCAAGATGGCGTTATCTTACAATATATTTACATTGCTTACACCTACCTACTCATCATAACCTAATCAAAAGAAGAAAATCCTTCCCAAAAAACATGAACACGCCATTCTCAAAACAAAACGAAAAAATATTACAAACTCGATAATCAATTTAAACCCTCAAAATGTTCCAAATTTAGATAGATGTTAACATTATCTATAAGGTTGAATGTATGTTCTATTAAACAGAGAAGATAAAGAGTCTACGAACGCAACCTGTAGTTCAGAGAACAAATCAGCCCACTCTATCAATCTTGGGGACTACTTCCGGTATTCAAAATGAAAGTTAAACCAATAGCCAAAGGGCTTTTACCAAATTTTGTAAAGTCAAAATTTAACTATTTAATCCGTGTTCCCACCAATACTTTTTTTCAAGTGTAACAACAAATCAACCACTGTAGAAGGTCACCAAAAAACTTTTGTTTCACAAAATTATATGAACCGTTAATTTGATGCAGCGTATTAGTTTTCCTACAAAATTTTAAGGTGGGGATGTAGGGGACGCGAGTTAAGGAAAGTTATTGTGTAGTTTTATAGCAAAACTTATTTTATTTTTTTTCAGCACCGTGTCTTACTACTCGTTCGGGTTGTACGCTTATACACTAATACGCTAATGGTTTTTACTTTTTAGGGATTAGGAAGATTATATTTAGAGAAAATTTACTCGTATTTGCGTGAAAAGAGCGTGGAAAACCATATTTTTTTTAAAAACCTTTCATTATACGTGCCCTAGATTCGAACCTTGATCTCCCCATCATCGGCAATTTAGTTTGACATAAGAGTAGCGCCTAAGAACATGCGGCCACCGAAGCGAGTATATTGATAATCATTTGTTTCTAAACCATGATTCTTATAGGAATTCCACTTTCAACCACCAACATTGATTAAAAGTCACTAACATTAATTTACATTGAAGGAATTTGATTTATTTATTAAAATGTTATCAAAAACTACCAATCTTCCTACTTACTTATGGATTACTGTCTAATTTATCTTTACATCATAAATTAAACCGACTAATAATATTATAATAATAATTATAATATTTAGCACCACGTCTTACTACCTGTTCGGGTTATACGCTTTAAGTACTAATTACTCTAATGGATTAGACCATTTAGGAAAAACCACCCCCAGTTCACCCGACCGAGATTCTAATCTCGATCTCCCCGTCCTCAGCAGTCGAGCTCAACACCACAAGCGCGTTAGCCAACTACGCCACCGAGGTGGGTGACTAATAATATAAATAAAATAATTAATATTTTTACTCCTACCCTTGTGGCAATATTAGTTTACACTTTTCAAATAACCGGCTTCTTATTACAATCAAACCGTAATTTATACCATACATTTCTGCGTCACTCAAACAGATTCTGCTATTTTCAGCGAAGGTGAACTAAGCTTTAGTTCCTTGATCCATTAAGTACCATCCTAATCCTAATAACTGCCCAGAGAAGTGAAACTTGGGATTAACATCAGTTAATCAGGCCTCTAGGAGAAGAGATTACGTTCACATTACTCTTAGTTAATGGAATAGTCTCGATCCTAAAGGGAATGGTAAAATGTCGTTTGTGGCTTATAGTTGGGCAGCAGCGCCGACAAAGTTTCCCTGCGGCTTCTCAAGAGCAGTCAGACCATGTAGGTTAGTAGATAGAACATCTACTTACTGATATTATATTAGTCCGAGTTTCAATTAGCAACAATTACCTCAAATAATTTACCGTGAAATTAAGTTTGTTCATTTTAAAAACGTGTTAAAATTAATATTTTGGCATATCGTTGCTGTGTTTCAAATCGTGTTAAGTTTTGAAGAAAAAAGCTGATCAAAGGTCATAAGGTCATTTAACGTAATCAGACATATTCATTCAAGAACAGTTTACCGACCAACCGTATTGATTCGTTGGTTTGTGAATGGAGATATTTCAGTGTATACTGGACAGAGATAATTATATCGTTCCACGTTCCTCGATGTACAGATATTTTATTGTATCATACACTTCCGTATTCTTAAAAGCAATAAGATGGAAGCTGAAAATAAATGGATACAATAATCCCCCTCCCCTCTGCTTTTTGGTACAATATATAAATAATAAATACAATGTGTGTGTATATATATATATATTGTGGTGTACATTCAACAAAAATACATATTATGCTCATTCTCGTATTTTTCGGTGAAAAATGAGGGAATAATAGTGTACACTGGACATAAATATACAGGTGCGCTTGTCCATGTGTTTTTTGGGGAAAAGGAAAAGTATTGCTACCTATGTATACTGGGTGGAAGTAAGTACAATTCTTATCGCTATTTTCTTCAGTGCAAGTGACCTGGCCGTCTAGGGGTAAGGTGTTGGACTTCTGTGCTAGGGGGTCCGGAGTTCAATCCTCAATCCCGGCACAGATTTATCTGATTTCCAAACCCTTCCTTCACCTCTGACAAGACGTGTCTTAATCACAACTTGTGGATGTAGGGAATGCCAGGCCTCCACCGTAGTTCGGATCCCACGTTAAACTGTAGGTTCTCCATTTCATCTCACAATTACCCTACCATTACACATTAGCGTAAGTGCGTACAACCCGAACGGGTAGTAAGACGTGGGGTTAATAATACTTCTTCAGTGCAGAATAAAAAGTATTATTTTGTACGCTAGGAAGCAGTTGACGCAATGATTATATTCGTGGTTATGGAGGTAAGAATCAGTATCAAGTTGTTGTACTGATCGCCTCAATGAAAGGTAACCAGTAGCACTTATTAAGTTTAGTGAAAAATTTATATCTATAGCCAAGACTGAAATAGAACATAAGTAGATAATTAATCAATACAAAAGGAGGTTAAGATAGTTATCCAAAACACGTGGTTTCCCACCTGATTATTTTAAAATCATAACCCAGTTACAAAAAGGACTGTATTATTTATTAAACGAATAAAAGGTAATAAAACATAATAAAAGATTATTTTAAAATAAAAGAGAAACTTTTACATTTACTACATTACCGATTTGTTTAAGGTATTAATAATGGATATTTCCTGTAAAACAAAGAAAACCAAAAATAAGAATTAATACAAAGAAAGGTCTTCAACCATTATACTTAATCCCCTGTTCTATTAAATTTAAAACAGCGTGGTTTATAGGATGCCGATTGATACAAAAACCATAATATAAAAGAAATCAGGCCTCATGGTTGACAATTTTTACGTTACATTAGAATACCACAAAAAATGCATAATAATTCGAAATCTAAAAGGTAATTAATTATACAACATAACTACACGGAAACTTTAACTCATAACCCCAAAAACAAGAAAGAAAGATAAAGGAAAAAGACTACATGTTAATTTAGAAAAGATTCTTGAATAAAATTTAAAAAAGCAAGAGAAACAAAAAATTACGTCTCACATTAATAGAATCCAAGGAGAGAATTGACGAGGGAAAGCCTTTATTTCTCTGAATAGGAAATAGTGAGAAACGGAATGGCCAATCAGAGACTTTTAAGATAAAAAAGGACCAATAATATAATATTTGAAGACTTGACATTTTTAAAATAAAAGATATAAAAAAACATTAAGGTAAAATTACATATATAAAAAAGGTACAAAGAGATTTAATTATTTAACACATCTTGAATTAATTGCTTATAAAAGATTATTGAAAACTTTAGTTCCACAAATCCCCACCAGATCGCCACCACAGTCCGGAACTACTCCTAATTTAAAGTTTGTCCACCAGGCTTCGTCACTCATCACTATCAGGAACGTCAAGGTCGATAGAACTTAGGTCCGATTAAAATCAACAGTACATTGTGATTAAAATTATTTATTCATGAGGTTTTTTTTCGCCATCCAATAGTATGATGTATGCTTTGTTTGGGTATTAAAAAGTGCAGTGTTTTTTTATTTGAAAGTAATAATTGTACATTACATACATAGAACTCTTCTCTATTCTAGTCCCATGCAGTTCCAAGCTATACATAAACATTATAATTCACATCAACTCTCTTCAATATAAACTGTTCACGTACTTACCCTATGAATCTTTTGGCTAGCACAGCCTTCAAGCCTGTCCTAACTTCAAAACGTCCTAAATCAGCGAGTGGGGCAAATCTGCCATGGTGTCTCAACAGCTGATGTTCCGGTCGGCCTGGTCACGAGTATCTAACGGATTACTACCGAGACAGCGTTTGAGAACTGGGCGCGGACTTACCTGCCCTCTGGTGGAGAGTGGTACCAACTGCCAAAATCATCGCCTGTCCACTTTCGTCATCAGCGCCTCCAGTTAAAAAGATCACTAGACAACAAACCTGGGGTGATCTTGTTGGAGACGCGATGACCAATCGGAGAGCGGGAAGAGTGATGGTCTACGTAACCTAACGAGAGCAGCTTTACACCAACGTGACGTCCCCGGCTAGTTTCTACTCCTCTCACCATTGTTTTCCTTGGCAACAAGACGCTATAAGTATGGCGGCACACAAGACACCGTTGACTATTCGATTCAGCACCACCGAGGGTGGATGACGACTATTCGATTCAACACCACCCAGGATGAACAACTACTATTAGTTTCGACGCCATTGAGGATGAACGACTATTTTTTTCGACTCCGCCACGGATGGACTTTTGATACGTGTGTGGACTGTTAATATCCGATATCGTCAGGAGACGATCTTTCCTGAAAATGGACTCAACCAGGAAAGTTGTAAAACTATGTAAATCTTCATTATTATAATTTAGATATTGAAACTTAGGTCATTTAAATGAGGACTCTACAATTTTGACGTCAAAGATAAACTTTTAATTTTTTGTTGAAATATGAGTATTACTATCGAGATCTTTTTCATTGTAAATCTATTATTTTGGTGTCGCCCCTCAGGCGCTTGCTTCTTATTTCACTTGTAAATATTTAATTATTGCTGTTCGTGCACAAGTTAGTTGAGGTACATTTAAATTTAGTTTAAAATCATTCAAATTAATTCTTTTGTTTGCTAATATATTTATATAACGTAAATTTAATAAAGTCTTTTATTATGAATATTAGTTTTGTAACCATTGTTGGTTGTCATTTATGCCACGAATTTCTAAAAATACTTTGTTGTTGTTGTTTCTAGTTGTCCCGCGAGATATTCGACTTACGTTCTGAAGCCGAACTCTCGCGTTTGTTTAAAATGTAATATTTGTTGTAACATAACCGTTTCAGTTATCATTATTTGTTTTCCATAACTATATAAAGTAAACATGGTATATTCGACTCTGCCTGTTATTCTATTGTTTCTCCTTGAAACTACCTATTGTACAATGTTTATCAACTACAGCTACAAGATGACCCTTAAGGCCACTTGAATTAATGATGTCATATTTTTCAATAAACTATTATTTCGACTTTTAACCTTTGTTATTATTGCTTTCTATTATTTTGTATGTTAGCTTACTCCCTCCAATCCCTGTGGTATTTTTGGTGGCCTATTACTATAAGGTAACAGAGAGGTTGTAACACTATCATTAATTGTTGTAACCCCATATCAACATTTTTGTAATTTGTATAATAAATCTATTTTTGTTACCTATTCAATTCTTTTGCACTTATGAAATATGTACCACTACCTACCTACATACATATATAAACATATAGAGATATATGAGGGTAGCGCTAGACAGTATTTCACATAGAAAATTTTAGTTCGAAGAATTTTTAATGATGTGTCGGTGAGAGGAAAAAGATTTCGCTGAAAACTTTCAGTAGAGAGGCGAAATTGATATTTCTCAATGATAACGCATATCCTTTAGCAGTCACTAAAGCATTAGTATCTCAACTATCTGGATTTTCAACAATATTCTAAAAAAATGTATGAGTTTTGTTTTAATTTTATTCACCGTGCTCACAATTTTAAAATTATAATTCCACCTTGTAATGGCAACTGTTGGACACAACTTCTTTACATCAGATTGATTAAGAGCGTTAGTTCGTTTTGATGAAAGCGAAAATAAATTTGGGATGTCAATCAATGTCAATGAAGTCATGAGCATTTTGGACCTTCTTATTTGATCAAGACTTCCCTATCCACTGTTTAATTATTTAGATTAGTAAAATTATATGTGTTCTAACATCAATTATTATATAACACACAAGCTTAGAAAAATATTATGCAAATATACCAAATATTATTAATTACATTTTATTTGTGCATTTTTACTCTTTAACCCTCAACATCCAACGTGCAGATATTTTTGAAACTATGAAGCCACCCATTAGAAATCAATACTAACTATTATTACTGAGATTTAAACGGACGTCTACCCTAACTGGTGACGGAGAAGTAGGTTTTTGAATTTTGTCTGCGTGCACTGAGGGGGCTTTGTTCCTAAACAGTTTCCCACTCTCTCTTATAAGAATTGAGGTACATTCATCGTGTCTACACCACTATAGTAATTTAAATAATGTGAATAGCCTGAACAGATGGTAAAACTTAGTGGGGAAATAAATAAATAACAAAATATGAGTGTATGCACTAAAGAAATGGGTAAAGGGATCTATATTTGTGTCCTGGTATGGCCAAAGGTTTTTAATTGGTGGTTAAGATTCCACGTTAAACTGTAAGTCCTCCATTTCATCTCGCAATCATCCTACCATTACACATTGGCGTAAGTGCGTATAACCCGAACGGGTAGTAATATGTGATGCTAACAATAATAATTATACAATTGTTGGTTTTTCAGCCAGTTTTAGCATTAGGCTAGTATGTAAGTTGCTTATTGATACATTAAGAAAATAGGCTGCACGTTTTAATAGCCCCTAACTATTCAATATAGAAAAAATATTTAGATTTTTATAATAAATTTATTTTTCAAATAAGTTAAAATTTTCCCAATCCTTTATTCATGAGCGTTGTGAATAAAGATAGCACATTTGAGTGATTTTGCTATAACTACCTATTAAATACTAAAATTTACATTTACAAAACTTTTTTTTTCATTTAATATTCATACATCTTAGACCCTTATAATTATGTTAGGCCCCTCTCCCTCCAATCTATATCAAGGAGGGTGCCACTAGTCTGGTTGTTATGTAATGCATCTGCTAAGACAATATGTCCCAACAGTTAAACAATATTATTGTTTTTAATACAAAGTTTTACAGAAAAAAAAGGCTTTTAATGCATCTAGAAATAATCCTGATTTGTTTATAATAATATGGTTTTCATAAAAACAATTTAATCGGGGTGACAGATCTCATGTTGTAAATTAACTCTAACAAAAGTTTTTTAGGGTGTTATTTATTAATGAAATTTGAAGTTATATTTTTCACTAAAGATACTATAAACAGATTATGGCTACAAATAGTTTATTTATTAAATCGTAAACTTATAACAAAGAAGGAATCCTTTTTAAAAGGTCTTGTACGAAAATTAACTTTAATAAAAATATTAATTCAATATTAATATTGAAGAATTAAATAAATAAAAATTAATAGTCTGTTATTACTAAATCCGTTCAAGGTATTCCACCACCAAAAAATACACATTATCATTAATATAAAATTGCATTAATATTACATTCAATTTTATTGGAATTAAAAACAAAGTATGTTACGTTTGTTTCATAAATACAAACGTCATAACAAATTTGTGTATAAAGTCCTCTTTAAAAAAAAAAGTAAAGTGGTATTGTTATAGGTGCTGCGATCTAGTGTAAATATTTCGCAGCAGAAACACTTTCACGATTAAGCTGTTGGCAAACCTGTAATCAACTGTCAATTGTTGTCTTTCCATCATGCCGGCCAAGTATTATTGAGGTTTTTTTTGTGGCCTTATTATCAAATTGTTAAGTTAAATTTGTTGGAAAAAGGCGAAGAAAATGGGAGGCTCTCAAAGTACGCGAAGAATTACAATTGATAACACTGATCCATCTGCTGTTATTAAAGTTTCGGACGATGTTGTTAAACGAATGCAAGGAGCCTCTGAAAAAACGGGTAATGTAAGCAACACAAATATAATATCTCCAACTTTAAACATAAGTGATGATTCTGAGATACCGGTGGTTCTAACGTCACCTCGACTCTCTGGATTCTTACCTGCAATGACATCTCTTCGAATTCTACAGGAGAAGGAAGCGGAAATAGAAGCCCTAGATAATTATTGGCGGAAGAGAATTGAGAAGATGAAAGAAGACCACAAGCTGATTAACCAAACCCTGGATGAAGAATTCAACAATGCAAAGAACGAAATAAGGGATTTGTTTCATCACGTGCCGGGCAAGTATCAATCTCCTCCATGCCAAGTGGAGAAGGATATTATCTCCAAATGCTATCATGATAACCCCAAGAAGGTATTGGTTTGTGCCAAAGAACTTCAACAGTTTGCGGCTTGTTTGGACCAAGAGCGTTGTGAAGCTGTGAAGCAAAGAGGCTGAAAAAAAACATGTTCCGAGATGTAGAAACAAATTCAAGGTGTTTATAGTGCTTTAAATATGCTTAGTTTGTAATCACACATTTACGTTATCTTTACTGTACATAGGGTACCCTTTGTTGGTATGGTTTTACATGCTTTATTTACTTGCTAATAAAAGATGGAATACTCTTTGGCAAATACCTCTTTATCAAAAACAATATAAATTATGTATATTTTATTTTTAAATAATAAGTATTAGCTACCTACATCGTTGATCAAAAAAATCTAAATCATATTATATTTGTATTATAGGTCTAATTTATTTTTATATCATACAGGTGTCTTATTTTCGTTAATATTTAAACCTCTTAGGATATTGTAATTATTTTCTTATTTAATAAGCCTCTCACACCTCTTTAGGAAAGGTAGCATCTACATCGGCTTGTGTTATTTAAGTCCCAGTGGTGCAGCTAACGTTATGAAGAAGGAAAGACTCAAATTATAGAGACAGCTGTCTTTAACTAACATCTCTATATATAAGCTCTATCCAACAGTTTTGCAAATATATATCACCTAATTTAGTGTATACTGGTGCAAAACTAATATTTTGCAATGATACTCTCAATAATATAGTTCTTATACCATTTTACAGCTCCTAGATTGAAACTGAATAATTTTAAGATTATTTGAACATGCGCAACAGTCTACACAAAACAATGCATTCAGAGTAAAAACTACCCGCCTCGGTGGCGTAGTTGGCTAACGCGCTAGTCGTGTTGAACTCGACCGCTGAGGACAGGGAGATCGAGGTTCGAATCTCGGTCGGGTGAACTGGGGGGGGGTGTGTGTTCCTAAATGATTTTCCACTCTCCCTCCACGCAAATACGGGTTCACTTCCTCTAATTCAACCTTCCCAATCCATTAGCATAATTAATACTTAAAGCGTGTAACCTGAACAGTAATAATAATAGAGTAAAAACTAAAATTAACCAAGTTACTAACAATAATATTAAAAGGCAATGCACAGATGTTGGCAACTAGTCTATAACGATCGACCAATTGAGTTCGAAAGAAAACTACATCATCAATAAAGCTAACCTTTGGTTATGCCTAAACTTGGGCATTTATCAAGTATTTTCAAATAATATTTGAGGGTGCAATGTGACCAAAATAACCATGTGCTGCTATAATCAGTAATGTTACTAGAAAATGAAATTGTTTAGTATTAAAATTTACATCTTATCCATTCTATATTTGTATTTAAAAAAATGGAGACAGAGGTAATTTATTTGATGAAAGATTGATGTAAAAAAATAAAAATATGTTTTGAGAAAAAAAAATAATTCTAAAGCAAATTGGAAACACTTTTGGTTACTGCAGCACGTTTGAAAGATTATCAGTTAGTTTGGGCTCAAAAATGTTACTGACCCCTTATCTAGTTTCTAAATGGGAACACCTCCCATGATTTCAGTTTCATCATAACAAATTCTAGTTTTAACAAAATTCTAGCTATACCTAAGCCACAGACAAGTTTATACCAGATCTTCGACCTTACGGAATTGTTGCTGTGCTCCTTGAGTCAGGTTGAGTCCATCAACACTGGGGTTCGCTAGTGTCAATTCTAAGTGATAAATGTGCACTTGTTAAACAACTCACTTTTAACATGTTCATCATAAAGGGACCCTTGTAATAATTAATAATAACGGGCAGTTTGCGTAAGCTTTATGTGAGGTAGGATTATATGAAGAGGGGGTTGGGTCACTACCGGAACCAATCTTTGTGGAACCTGGATGATTGACTCAAGATGAATATATGTGTCCTCTATCTAATGAAACCACATGTTTAAAATAAGTTTTTTTAAAATGCCCCTTGATGGCACCTAGTGATGCTCGTGTCGAAGGACTTGAGCTCTCCCACGGATAGCAAATAGTGGTTTAAATTTTATTTTATTAGGTCTATATGACTCAATTGAATATTTGACTGAGCTTAGCATATTTTTCACAAATTTGTTATTGAAATAATAGGCAAATGTTCTTAGTGCACATAGAAGGGAAATATGTTTCATGTGTGGATAACCTTCGTAGTAATGTTCTCAAGTACTGGTCACCCATCAGTGACTTGCGATGAACAAAACAAAAGCAATGCAATCCTGTTGATTCTTCATTAAGATCCAGATTTTAAGATTCATAATATGTTTAATACAATAAAATGAATATACAATGCGACCTCCATATATCAAAGTCAATGGTTTTATATAAAAAATTCGATGTATAAAAGCACTAATTTTTTATAGATATATTGTGTTTAGAAACATATTTCCTAATCACTAAACTCTTTCTTATAAATAACTTTTAAGTGAATAAGAACTACATTATGTTTAAGTTATATTCATATAGATACCTAGTTAAAAACAAGGATTAACAAAAAAAAATGTATTTGTTGAACATAACCTTGAAAAAACATTAAATGTTTAAGTGATGTAGTATTATTTTTGCATTTACATCTGTGTACATTTTATTTTCTATATTATTTTTTCTTATAACATTGTCGAGGAGAACACCGATTTGTTTGGGAAAATAACTTGAGAGACAGTTTTTTGATGCAATGTCATAAGGATTCACCAAAACTTAAATATGTAAAGAATTTTGAATCACGGACATTAGATAAATGGAGGTCCCACTGTAATTGAATACATTTTGTTTAAAAATAGGGAATTTGCACATGACTAGTTATTAGCGAGTGATGTTTTTTAGGCCGTTCCGCCCTTCACATGTTAGATTTTCCGTGTGACGCCCTTGTACCCAACATATAAAAAAAACGATCTAGTGGTATATTAAAAAAAAATGTCATTTACATTACTAGCTTGTATTATTTTTAATGTAAAAATACAAAATTACAGAACTAAATAAGAAGGAATTAGAATAAACATGTACAGTTTGGGAACCCCTGTAATACACTAATTTTATATCTTTAGGAAGCCACACAGCATTTAAATACATCACAAATGATCAGTTGTCTCTCAAATAGGAGTTTTTTTAAACTAAAAATATGTTACATGTCAAAATGAAGCTGCAAGATACCAAGATTTCTCTCTACATACAATAAACAACGTTTCATTTTGAGTTAAGTATATTTTTTAAAAACTCCATGACGTCGGCCTACAAGCAAGTTATATCAACCAAGGGGCCGCCACATGTTGACAATAGACAATCTAACATTGTCATGTGGTCAACACACCGGACCTTCAGGCTGGTAATCTCAATTTTCTAGACCAGAGTCACTACTACTTTATCCAAGTAGCTCCTCATTTGTCCTCGCAAGACTGAGTTGATCCCGTTCCAGACCCACTGCTTCGCTTAAAAATCTGGAAGCACCGGGAATCGAACCAGGAACCTTTGGATGTGTAGCCAGTCATTTGTGTTGGTCACAATACAATTTTTAATTTATTTGAGGATTCTTTTTGCGGTTTTAAATTGTTTGAAATCCCATTCTTATAAGAAATATGGGCACCTGTAATTCTAGAAGTCAAACAGTCACTTGCCAACAACTGAAAGGTAAAACTTCATTTTATTCAATTATACAGTTTAAGTATGGTAATGCTAGGAATCAAATCCAGGACCTTTAGTTCTACATACAGACAAGCTATTTGCTAAGCGAAGTAGTCCGACAAGAGCACAAAACTCGCTTTCTTTGTGCATAGAGTTTTCAAGAATCAAAACTCCCCTATAATATGTCTCGTCTACTAAGCACATTTCCTGTTATGTACAAATTAAAAAAACCGACGAATCCAGGGGGATTAAGTGATCGCCATCACCCTCCTCTCGGCACAGAAAAAAATCAAAAGTATTGAAACCAATACCTTAATGTTGTAATGAATGACTGACTAACACCATCCTCGTCTTATATCCTTCCTACAGTAGCCCCATGGCTTCTTTGTTGCTGACTGATAGCTCACAGCTGACTTCTGACAGTCAACATTTAGGTATATACCTAAATTTTGACTGTCAGAAGTGACAGCTGCTAAACACATGTTTTTGCAGATCATATGGTTCATTGTAGGGATACATAATTTGGTCTGTTAACTTTTCAAAGCTGTCAGTCAGCACCAAAGACGTCATGGGGCTACTGTACATGACCTAACCAATGACTTAAAACTAAAACTATCCAGTAAGCTTATTATGATAACCAATTATTTGTATTACATACATACATACATACATACACTGTTCCCTTCTCAAACCACAACTACGTACTTAATCCATCCTCACTAACTTTCTACACACTTCCCGATCTTTGCACCGAAGAATCACATCCAAAATGATTCTCTTCTCGCCAACTCCTCTAGGGACTTTTCCATTTTGTATAAAATTAAACTTTCTAGTTCATTGGCTTTGTCTACAAAATTTAGTTGTTTTTTTGTTGTTGTGTGCGTTTTGTGCATTGCGACTTACTGCCCATCCTGACTACTCATATTATCAGCACACAACTTAACTAACTGTGGATTCACATGTTCGCTGAAAAACAAGCGCAGAACAGAAACATGGTCACGTGATGAGCTTTAAGCCAATCACAAGATTTCAGCCTCATCGGGGAAGGGTGGAGTAACCAGGCTAGACGAGATCCATGCCTTTGTCCATGTACCCATTGATACTAGTACCAAGTTTAGTTAAAAATGTTAAATTTAATTCAAAATTATGAACGAATGTCGCAAAGAAATTAGACAAACAAGGTGAATACATAAAGATTAAAAACAAATTGAACATTTCCATGTGGATACATCTTTGTAATTATTTTGATTTTAATAAATTACTATAAATAAAGGGGAGGTAATTTTTCTCCTGCTAATTAGAGAAGGCGCTTTCAGAATTTGTCTGTGAATCAGTGGGATCTGGAACGAGGTCAAGCTCTCAGCTTCGTGAGGACAAAACGAGAGCTACTTGAGTAAAATAAGCAGCAGCTCCGGTATAGTAAACTGAGATTAACATCCAGAGTGCTCATTGTGTTGACGGCATAACACCCTCTATCTTCAAATATTGGCACTGTCATCGATGATGGTGGCGGCTCGGTCGGTACGGCTCGCGGCTTAACGCAATGGAGGTTTTATTAGACACAAAATTTACATTATTTATTAGTGCTAGCAAGAATGCCTGCATGATTTTTCTCCAGGGGGGCAAACGGGAGGGGGGAGGTTCTGGGAAAATTTATTAAATTGAAGCCTCAAAAAAGACTTTATAAGGCAATCCTTGTCTCCTGGAAATAAGATACAACACAAGAAAAATGTTTCAAATTTATCCAAAGTCATGGGTGGATGGATACCTGACTTTGACGATTTGAATGGCGAATGCCGTCCCAAAATTCAGCAGGTGGCGGGCACTAGTAATTAGTCTATTAGTTATATTCTATTAAATAGTTGGTTGAGGGCACTGTTAGGCGGGATTAGTCTTCTTCTAATATCTATACAACCTCAGAATCTCAAGGAAGGGGTGGGGGGCCTGAGTGCTGGCAAAATATCAAAGAAGGATAAACAATAAATCCAATAGTTTCTATGAAAATAAAAAAAAGTCATGGGTGCATCATTGTATATTAATATTGACTTTACTGACAAATATTCACTGGCAATCTCATCTCATGACTTTTGACCAGACCTTTCAAAGACAAGAGGTCAACAAGTTATCAACAAAAATAATCACCAAAGCCAATAGGCAAGTTATATTTATTTGGTCTAACTTCTAATGATAGCAACAATACCATCTCTGGACTGGAATACTGATGTTTGTCTGGCTATTTGAACTTGTGGTAGTTTTATTCCTTACTATTTTTACTATCCTTAAAGTCATCATCACCTGTTTCCAGCCTGTGACTGGTTCAGTTTAGTAAAATGCCTCCATCTTTATCCTTCCTCCATTCTTCCTCCTTTAATATCTTCCATTCTTTTCCTCTCACTTGGAACAATTTCTGCCCTTAAAGTGAATGCTGATATTTCATTAAAATTCACACTCATCCTGTGTTTTTAAGGTTAATCAGTGTGAATTTCTGACAGTCCAAGCCTACCAATACAAGGGTGTTCGGTTTGATTCTCGTCCACACCGAAAATGTACCACTTTCAGGTTATGGTGTTTTCCTTTCCCGAAATGGTAAATTTATCATCTTTGTCTAGTTGTGGTTATCGTAGAATTTTGATTAAGTTGCTATTAACCACTGTCATTACATTAAACTTGTAATTAGTATTCCCAATTTCAAGATAGACTAAACCAAGAGGAATTAATGCTTATTAATAAAATACAATTTTCTTAAATAACTCAGGAGTTATTCAAAAATAACTACTTGGGCTTTTCCCCCCAAAAAGGGGACCCACTGATCTCATTTGCTCCTAATGTTTGAACATTTTTTAAAGGACCACACTAACCTTATAAATAGTTTATAATCAACTCATGTCACGCATTATTTCACATCACATTAAGAATAATTAACCTTAATCTGACCAGGATTCGAACTAGCATAGATACAAGAGCTGGTTGGTTACATAGGATATTGATACCAGAGCTGTTTGGTTACATAAGATATTGATACCAGAGCTGGTTGGTTACATAGGATATT
>CABFOW010002378.1:0-54530 GCA_902141385.1 Timema californicum
GAGGGCGACCGTGAGCTCCTTCAGCACTGGTGGTCCTCTATTCGGGTGTACTGCCATGAGAGACCAGGTAGAGGATGATATGATCCATGACCAGGTGGCCACGGTTACTCCTCGGAGTGTAGTCTCTAAAGGTAGGAATTCTACCTTTCAGAGTAAACAGAATGTACTTATAAGCTAGTTGAATAATTATTTTAATATATTTTTTTGTGCGACTAGGAGAGTGCTGGCTGTATCTGTGACCCGTTTATTTATGTCCGAGATATTAAAAAAAACTATAATCAAAGAATGATAATATATTTAGAGTTTAGATAAACACAATTTTAATTTCAACATAATTGTCAGGATTGTATATTTATTGAATATAGAACCTTCCACAGTCAGCATGATAATCATAAAATCGAATATTTAATCTTACCTAACTCCACTCATATCATTAATTAAAAGTCTACAATATTATTCTTGATTAATGGAAAGTGCTAAGCTGTACTTCTAAACTGTGTATAATGGCTTATGTCATACTCTTACAGTAGGCTTACTGCATTGTGAATCCATTAGTTCACAGCTCGTTCATCACAGCGCTCAAATTGGTTTTATATCAGCTCGTCAGTGAGATATAGTTTTTAACCCTACTTATCCATGAAATAGATCAAAGTTTTCAATGTTTATAAACGTATGAACTGAGCAGGTTGTTTTCACAATTTCATAAACTTATTATAATCATGTCATCAGAGGATGTAACAATTTTGATTGACATGGGATTCTCCAAGGAAAAAGCGTATGTATCTATACGGGGAATTTTTTTTAGAACTCTTTGAAATTATTATGTAGTTTTAATTATACCCCAAACGGGGGGGCTAACTTTGGCTGGTTGTATTTGTAGGGAGCGGGCTCTTCAATTGACGGGGAATCAAGGCGTGGAACCTGCAATGGAGTGGTAAGTATCGTCACCAACAATTGTAGTTAAAGTAGAATGACTTCATGTTTGCTGTCGTTTGATTACGGGTATTTTTATTACTGTCCAAACAATACAATGTCGGATTCAAGCTCAATTTAAAATCTGCAATGTAACTTTGACATAAAATAAATAAATGGCAATGTGGTAGTAGCACTTATCATAAACCCATTTGACCCAAAGTTATTTTGCTGAAAATAATTTAGGCCTAATCAAACATCAAGTAAAAATAAATTTTTAATACAAAATTAAACTTAAAGACCTAAAATACAAACTTAAAACCTTCTCGTATCTTTATAAAGTAAATAAGGCTGATGTTGTTTTAATACATTAGAGATAGCACAAGTGATGCAAGATTGTCTGACGATGTTTCTAAAAATATATTACCAGCTGATCATGTAGGCCTCTTCTAATATATATTTTTAGTACAAGTAGTATTACCTTTGAGAATATAATTTTAACCCACTTTTGGTGGCTGCCTGGTTTAATACACTACTCTCGTGCTAAATTAGACTGTTAATGACGGGGAGATGGATGTTTGAATTTTGGTCGTTTGTACTGAGGATGATTTTTTTCTAAATGCTTTTCCACTCTCCTTCCACACAAATGCAGGCACACTTATAAATATAACCTTCCTAATCCCTAAAACCATTAACGTAATTAGTATATAAGTGTAAGCTATAACCCAAATGAATAGTAAAAAGACACAGTGCTAAATATATATATATTTTTTTAAACAGGTTTTGCATAGGTATATTAACATGGGGAAAAAAGTATATATAAACTACTTAAATAGTTGCAGCATTTCTAGATATTATTTTTGTAAAAATTGTAGGGGACCTGGCGGTCTAGGGGTAAGGTGTCAGACTTCTATGCTGGCGGCCGGGGTTCAATCCTCTGTCCCGGCACAGATTTATCTGATTTCCAAACCCTTCCTTCACCTCTGACAAGACATCTTGTGAATGTGGGGAATGCCAGGCCTCCACGGTGGTTCGGATTCCACGTTAAACTGTAGGTCCTCCATTTTCATCTCACAATCACCCTACCATTACACATTAGCGTAGGTGCGTATAGCCCGAACGGGTAGTAAGACGCGGTGCTAATAGTAATAATAATAATTATACTAATGGGTTAAGGATTAGTAAGGTTTAATCAAGATGAAGTGCACTCTCATTTGTTTGAAGGGGGGAGTGAAACACAATTTAGGAAATCTCCCCCTCAATATACCAGAGTGGGATCAAACCCCAATCTCCCCATCTTCGACAGTCGAGTCCAACACGAGATTAGCGCATTAGACCATGCGGCCACCGAAGCGGGTAGAAGTTTAATTGAGATACCTGAAGAGGCAGGGCCCCCTTGGTAGATCAAGAGGTTGATGAGAGGATAATGTGAAAATGTATTCGAAGGAGGTTGGATGCAAGGCTAGGGTTTGTATAAAGGTGTCCCAGGATAATGCTGAATGGCGAGCTTAGATTATGTTGGCCGTGAACTTTCGAGTTTCATAAGACCAGTGAGTAAGATAATTTTTCACCTAAAATGTGTGTAGAGGATTTTTATGATGATGCAGTTTGATGCTTAATATTTAATAAAACTGTAAATACTTAAAAAAAGGATTAGACTTATTTTAATGACAGGTCAAAAAATAAATAATTGTCCACTCTTGATTAATCTCTTCCGGACAACTGGCTTTATCTCGTTTAATTGTTGCCATTGTAACTTAAACCAGAAACAACTTCTTGTTTATATCGTCATCCTCGCTCAACTCCCCATTGGCATGAGCCAATCTGAAATCAGGTCGACTGGTTCATCTTATTTAGAGAGTAGAGTTGTTTGTAGGCTACTGGCCCATGGGGAGGAGACCAGCTTGCCACACCCGCCCCAAGCAGTTGAAGCGACGGAACAAGAGGGGGGTGAAGAAACCGTGGATGTAGCCAAGTCCATCAAGTGTAATGAGTAAGTAACACAACACTCTTAAGAAATTACTTAACAGCTCATAAGTAGCTCAAATCCTGAGCGAGTGCACTCAGGACTATGGAGTTTGGGGGTCCTCACTCGTTCTATACAGTCCAGAGGCTCTTAACCTGGGGTCAATGGCCCTAAAGGGATCTGTAAAATTATTTCAGGGAGTTTGTGAACGTTTGGAAAACTCAGCCTTCACATTAATATGATTTTAAAAAACAAAATTTAACTCTTTTTTTTCGTCACATTTCTTTACAGGTTCAGGTTTTACACATATATGTGTTAATTACATAGAGTTGAGGAAGGCTGAATTTAGAGGAAGTGTACTTGCATTAGTGTGGAATTTAGTAAAAACTACCCTCAATAACTCTGACCAGAATTTGAACCTAGATAATACCATCATTGGCAGTCAAGTTTATTGCGATAGTGATGCCTTAGACTATTCATCCATCGAAGCGGGTAAATTTTACTTGTCTTTATTTTAAAAGAATCACATAATTTATCTATTTTTCTATATATCACAAATTAATCTTTTATTTGGAAGAAGGTATAGGAAAGGTGGATAGAAACCTATAAAAGGGGGACGAACACAATATGGCCTTTACAATGAAAAGAAGAACACAGTTCACACTTTACACTGCTGCCAATGGACAAAGAGGTAATGGATGTCTCTTAAAAGAAAATTGATGGTTTTCCATATAGAGTTATAAATTAATCTTTTAGTATTTTTATATATATTTGTTTCAAAATATTTTGTTTCCTTTGTAATCTTATATATTTTGTTTTATGCATTTAAAAACTTTAGTGTGAGAATTGGTCTCTAAGTCTTCTTCAGACTGTCAAAGGGATCCTCGATATAAAAAAAAGGGTTAGAACCCTTGATCCACACTAATGGAAGTAAATTTCCTCTAAATTCTACCTTCCTCAAATTGAAGTTACAAAGATTCGCATACTCCTAACACATGTATGCACACGCACACACACACACATAAACACATACATATGAAATAAAATCACAGTAGGCTATAAAATAGAAATATCTGTGTAGTAAAATGTAACAATGGTATTAATCGAAACAAAATCTAAATGCTAACCTTATCAGAGTGTGCTTGTGTCCTGTCTGCTAGCTGTGGCAAACTGTTCGCCACTCAACTCGAGGTAGAGTTCCACGCGGCCAAGACCAACCACTCGGATTTCTCCGAAAGCAAAGAGGAGAAGAGGCCGCTCTCAGAAGAGGAAAAGAGAGAGCAACTACGCAAACTTGAGGACAAGATGAGGCAGAAGAGGCTCGAGAGGGAAGAGGGGGAGAAGAAGGAGGCGCTCGAACGTGAGCGGTTGCGGATAAAGTCAGGAAAGGAGATCACCGCTGCCAAAAAGAAGTAAGTAACAAGAGTTGACTTGGTGACATGAAGCGTATCCCCTTCGATGGCTGCACGGTCTAAGGTGCTACTTTCACAATTGACTAGATTTCTGATGACAGGGAGATCAAGGTTTGATCCTGGTCGGGTGTACTGAGGGTGGTTTTTACTAAATGGTTTCCCACTTTCTCTCCACGCAAATATTGGTACACTTCCACTAAAATTCAACCCTTTTCATTCCTAACCCATAAACATAATTGGGTCATTTTAAGAAAACTGACTCGTTCACTTTAGAAAAATTATTTAAATTCGAATAATTGTACGTTCCACAATGTATCTAAGGTTCATTTTTTGTATCACCATTGAATAATACCATAAAATAAGTATATTATTATTACTTTTTAGTTTTTACTATAAAAAACAGCTGTCAATGTCATTGGTGTCCCCAAAATTATGTATTTTTTAAAATATAGAAATGTGGGACAAATAAAATAAAATGATTTACAAAGAGGTAATATTTATTTGTTTAAACTAGGTTTTACCATAAAAATTGATAAATTATATCACCGTAAATAAAAAATGTCATTTTACTTTAAGTAAACACATTTTTTTACATTTGAGTATGGTTATTTCTCATCCTACATCTAATAAATGACCATACTTTTAAATATCTGTTTTATGAGCTATACATAAGATTGGAAGCTTTACTTTAACATTATAAATTGTATCCATCTTAAATTTATACATCACAAATTTACATTAAACTGTTTGTGGCGGTCTTGAGACACCAATGACGATTAGTAACTGCTATTTTGATATTTTAATTAGTTTCTACAATATATGGCTTAATGTATTTCAACAAACCGACCACATATTTATAATCGTACATTTCAGTTAAATAAGTTAATCCAAGCAAACATTGAGTAGCCTACTTAATTGTAATTTCTGAATTAATAAAATTAATTACACCGGTAAGAACACTTGAAACATTTAAATAACCTTTTACTTGCTTCCGAAGCTGTATAGGTATTTCCAAGTGTCCACTGGGTAATTTGTTACTCTTTCATTACACAAAGTATATTGTCAACGATGTATTCATAGATATAATCAATTTTGGGCCAAAAATATTTATTATCTTTTTCCAGATTGAGCCATACATTTCACTTTTGCACCAAGTTCATTATTGTCGAATACCTTACCTGGGTAATGTTTTCCATCATAGTGTTTGAACAACCCATTTGTTCAAGATTTCATCATCTATTTCTTCGATTTAAAAAAAAAATATTGTGAGTTAGATTTAAGATGTAGTCACCTCAGAAAGAACCTTAGCCATTTTTTTTTCTCAGTTGTCTAACGATACCAGATCAGACCTGAACTGGTTCAAAGGGCAACATTCGCGGCTAAGCAAGTGTTCATGTTTACAGAAGCAACTTATGTGTCTGTATTGAATCATTCCGCGAGTTACTCTAATTGGTTGGTGTACTGAAATGCTTTTTTGGTACTGCCTACAAGTTTTGAGGAGTTTGAGATATGAACACATTTATTTTGCTCTCAGGAATACCAAAAATGTTGGTGTATGTTTCATTTACCAAGATACTAAATAGTTTATCTTAAACTTCACGAGCTTTCTGGTCTGCTGTTCGTTTTAGAGCTCCTCCAATACCGGCTGGAACTCCACGGCCATGTCCTGCCTCCCAGAAATTACATGTATCTTATTGAAACTCTTCTAGAAAAGTTTGATGGAAACAGGGGAAAAAATGCCCTTTGACCTATATTGTGAGCATGACCCATCACTGAAAAAAATGTATTTTGCTCACTTGTGGATAGTCGCTCTTTATCACGTCCAAAAATACAGAATATTATGTTGAGTATGTTGAACAATGCTAAGTGTAGTATGGCATTGGTGTCCCATATATCACAGGATACCAATGACATTATAGCCAAATTAATATTTTCCCTCCAAACAAATGTCTAGCCTAAACAACTTAATTCCTTTCAAAACTTACAACTAAGATCTTTACAAAAGTATTTTATTTAAATTATTATAAACATTATAAGTAGGTGTTAAATGATGCCCTACCAATTACTATAATAAACATACCAACCTCTTTATTAGATTCTTTTAAAGAAAGCTCTTTAATGGAAATTTAACAGAAATAATATTTACAGGATACACTAATGGCAAAGTACTGCCTGCACTCTGGTGGAAGATTTTTAAAATTAACTTTTGATACAAACTTTGCAAGTAAAATGTGAACCAGGGACACCAATGACTAGAATGTTGTGGGACAGTTTTAGTTAGTTAAAAAAATACAAATTAGTTGAATAATTGTTATCAATAAAGGGAAACATCTTTAAACCTTTCATATTTTAAAACATATTTTTATTTATATATTTAGCTTTTAAAACCCACTAGTAACCTCGATAGAAATGTTGAAACTGTGTTGTGAGACAGCCTATTTCACACACATTTATGTAAAAAAATAAATCTGAATATGTTTTAAAGGAGGATAAAATTAATAAAATGTATTCTATTGTTAAGAAAGAAATTAACTTTTTTGTGTGTGTGTGCAGTAGCCTATTACCAAATAACTTAGGACGGCTCGAAAATTGCAATTGGGCATGGTTGGGTCAATTTTCTTAGAATGAACCAATTATTACATAAGCGTACAACCCAAATGGGTAGTAAGACGCGGTGCTAAAAAGATAAATATATGAAGCTTACCCATATGACAGTTTACCCTGGTAACATGAATGGAACCCATTCGACAGGTTACCCTGTTAACTAGTTCATAATTGTTCCAGGATGGAAGATGAAGAAATGAAGAAGTTGCTGGAGTTACGCAAGAGAGAGAAGCTGGAAGAAAAGATGGCTCGTCAGCGAGTCAAGGACCAAATAGAACAAGACAAGGTTGCGAGGAGGGCAAAGTTTGGGGGCCCAAAAGTAGAGCCACCTCCTCCTGCCGTTACACAACCCAGCCAGCCGGCTGTAGCCAAGGACTATTTGCAGACAAGATTACAGGTTTGTTCCCAAACAAATGTTATTTGGCAGGATGAAAGAATGTTATTAGATGTATAAGAGTTAAAGGTAGCTTCACTCTTGACTTTTCTTCACAGATTCGTCTAACCAATGGACAGGCGCTCACACAGACGTTCGGTTCCAAGGAGCAGCTGTCAGCTGTTCGTCTGTTTGTGGAGATGAATCGTACAGATGGCAATGATCAGTTTAGCCTCATGACCAGCTTTCCTAAAAAGATTTTTTCAGAAGAAGATTATGATAAGCCCTTGGAGGTTTTGGGTTAGTACTTGTTTCAGCTACTATCAAACAGCTGTAGCTTTTTTCAGCTACTATCAAAGAGTTGTAGCTTCTAGTACCATATCATGGTATCACACATCTGGATTTATTTTTTTGCAATAGTCTTACAAATTATTCGGGGTTTAGGCATGTTAGTTAAGGTAGGTTTAATTTAGAGATATTGTACCTGCATTTGGGTGAAAGGAGAGTGGAAAAGCATCTAGGAAAAATAATCCTCTTTACACCCAACCAGGATTCAAATCTTGTTCTCTTCATCATCAGCATTCTAGTCTAACATGAGGCTGATTGATGCCTTAGACCATGTGGCCGCCATAGCAGGTTTTTATTTTAATAATAGGATATCTACTTGTCTTTCAGTGTGAAGTGTGTATTGCAGGTCTTGTGCCATCAGCGGTGGTGATCGTATCTCGTCAACAGTGATATAGACGCATGTGTTACATACGAGTTGAAGAGGCCATGAACATTTACCTTCACATCATGTTCTTTACTGACTTGCTTAGTTTGAGCTGATATTGTATAAATGTCCAATATTGTTTTAAAAAAAATGAACCCTGGTGTGATTGTTTTGTAAGGAAACGCTTGCCTGGGGCTAACTTTTATACTCAGGTAATAAATCCTAAATATTCCCTCAGTTTTTGTCTTATCATCATCATCTGTTTCCGACCTGTGGTTTGGAGATTGTGCTTGGTCGTGGTTCACATCTACCTCGACAACTTCTATTAAACAGATCATACTTGTGTATGTAACAATGGCTTACACCCACAAATATTTGAAGCCGTCCCAAATTCATCAACTGTTTCCAGCCTGTGGCCGGGTCAGTTTAGTAAAATGCCTCCATTTTCCTTTATCCTTCCACTATCCTTCTCTCACTTGCACACTTTCTGTTATCTGTACCTCCCATCTCTTTTTCCTTGGCTTCCTGTCTGGTCTTTTTTTCTTCCTTTCCATCATTTTATTTGGCATCCTCTACTCCCTGTGCCCCCTCCCCCCTCTTTCCCGGACAACTTCATTCCTAATATTGTTTCAGGCAAGGGAGGTGCTACAGGAGCAACCTCTTTACTCAAGTCCTTAACCCCAGTGTTAACTAGTTTGATATCTTTTAGATTTTTGATAGTACTTTATTTAAAGTTTGGAATACAAGCACAAGACAAATCATTTGTTAAAGGACCCCCCAAATTTATTGAGCGTAGGGCCATAATTATTTTGAATGTAGATTGAATTTGATTGTAGACTGTATCGAAAAAAGAGAAATATTATCTATGTATATATAACTAAACGTGAATATATGTAAGCTGTGCTGTCAACATAGTTACCTCCTCCCTCAGCTCAACAGACACTTTATGAAACACTGGTGGCGAGTAAGGTTGTTTATAATACTGCTGCCGGCCTCATATGTTGATATATTTGATGGTATTTTGTGTACTTCATACAGGAGCACTGTTTCGGTGCTGTATTCATGTTTGAAATAGTTTTAATTAATTTTTTTTTATCAAAGTGAGTCTGCGGGATGTAATCTGAAGAGCCTCAAGTTGAAGGGTTCCTTCAGAACCAAAGCGACACTTTTCAAAATTTGTCGACAAGGTTCATTATTTATTATAAAATAAGGAAAAATAAATATGTAAGGTGATTTGGAATAATGTTACGAGTAAAATACAGCAAAAATCAATTTAAAGAAAATCGTCATACTTTATATAAAATGATGGGGTGATGGTGTAGTTGAGTTACACAATGCTGAAGAGTTCTCGGATAGTTTAGTTCTGCACATAGTGTTGGAAGGCTAGGGTTCAAATCCCTGTCCGGATGCCATTTTTCTATATCTACAAATACTTCATGAGAAAATCATCAGAATAGTTCTATTTGTTTAGATATTGAAATGTTTACAAAAGTGTGTTGTGCATTTTTAACTTTTTAATTATGCGCCATTCTCTAAAGGTCTATTACATTCCGTTCACGATAGGGTTTACCTGGATGACAGTTTGAAAATCATATGTTTAGGTTTTGGGTTGCTAACACTTGTAAAATATCACTGTTTTGTTATAAATGTAAAAATATTTAATTACCTGTTATATAGTACATTTAAAATAATGTAAACTTAAGTTTTTTCATACTATTTCATTTGTTTTTATCCAACTCGAAACAATATTTTAAACATGATTAAAAGTACTTATTTTTCGTTTTGGAACGTTATTGATTTTGTTTAATATATTGCACACATCAATCAATACCTTTTAATACAGGCATCGTATTTACTTGGAAAAGAGAAAATTCTAGTAATTTTTTTTACATACAATACACAATTTTATTGTATTTTAAAATATTTAACTGAATAAAATATTTCCATCAACTGCGTGTCTGCATCATTGTAAAAAAACGTGTTTACCGTTATGTTCAATCATATGGTTTAGATTCGTCAGTCGCCATTTTGAGGCTATGTTCGTTAGAAGTTTTTGTGAATATTTTTTTAAGTGGAATAAAACTATAAATAAACTTTGTGTCCGACCTCAAATAAATATATAAATAATATTGGCCTAAATTACTGTGGTTAACTATCACATTAATATATTACCGTCTGTTTTCATTACAGTCATCTAAAGTGATAGATATCAGCTGTTGGTTTAGTGATTTCTTCTAGTAACATTTCGAGCTGTCATCCAGGTAAACTTAGCTCGTGAATGACTTAGTTAATATATAAAAAACACAGTTCACACTTTCCAGTGTTGCCAATGTAAGACAATGGTTATTTAACTTCCAATACCTTGGCCTAAGTTTCATTCTATAGTAATGGGATGATTAAAAAAAACACAATATTATAGCTTGTTAATTTTATAAATATAATAAAATATCCAATTTCAAACATATATTTTATAGTACATTCGTAAATGATTTTTATAAAATCATTTAAATTACTATGTTACAAATTAGGGTTTTTCTTGTCAGGCAAGTTTTACATGTTTAACATGTAGAATCAATAAATACACAGATCTGTTTCTAGAATCTCTTCCCAAGTTCGTGAATATTTTGGAGAACTAGGGACATACCAAGAGGTACTGAGGGTAGGTTTGGAATGAGGTGACCCTGAGGTCAATATAATTGTATGACATGTGAACATCTTCTTGGAGAAGATTTGTGAGTTTTTAATTAAATGGTATTTTTGAAAACATTTCTTTAAAAGAAGTAACGTTTGTGATTACCAGTGCCATACACTCTTTACAGCTTTGTAGATTCGACTTGGTCGTTCGTTAGTCTAATTTATCAGAAGTCAGGTAAAGTTATTGGTCAGAGCGTGATCCATTGTATCAGATGAATAGTACGAAGCACATCTAGAAGCCAGGGTGCTCTGAAGGGTGTCGTGGAAAGTCCCGGTGGGACGATGCCCGGGTAGAACGAGGGCCTGTTCACCGGACAGTTAGTGTGCCCCTTACCCCCCGATATTCCATCACAGTCCACAAGTGACAGACTCTTGTTGAAACAGATCCTTATCTCGGAGAAATATGCTTGTCCACTCTAAACACAAACATATTGTGGATTAGAATAGTCTACTTGCCCGACAAATGAGTATCACGTTTATTTAAAAAATGAACAGGACAATTCTTTGACAGGAGGTGTATACTGACCGTATCTATCACACAATGAATCACTGGGTCGGCATTAAGTTGTTTTCTCGCTGTCTCCCAAACGTATGTTGCGTTGTGGCCTTGCTGGTTAGGCATCACACCTCCTCGGGACAAAAGATCTGCCATGTTGTATTGGTGAATCCATCTCAGAGCCTGGTTAAAATACTTGAACTCGGAGTCAAGACTCGGTAAAGCTGTGGGGGAAAAAACATGTCTTCTATAATGTTGCGTATCATTCTGTTCAATACACACTGTGTCTGTGTATACTATACTATTGTGTATTGTGTTGGGACAGGTTAGTACTTTAAACATAGAGTGGTTACTTGTATTTGAATGCATACACTATTCATAGCATACATTAAATAAAGTAACATGTAAACCAGGGCCGTTGATTCTATAAAAAAAAATATAACGCCTCTGGCTTCAAAAACTAAACTTATAATATTATGATAAAAAATTGTAACTTAATTTTTTTTTATTCCTTAGGACCAATATTTGTAATTTAGATTATCAAATTTAATAAAATATATAAATTCACGATTCCAAAGAAGCATGCCATGATATTTATGCGGTAAATTTGCTATCACTCGATGTATTTTAACCATTTACGAAGGAGTCTGGCTGTGGAAAATTAGAAGAGCCTGATTCAAAGGCTTGGCCTACCGACTCGACAGCCTTGACGTGAACACACACACACGTTATGAAACATTAAAATGTAGAGAGCGATGAAACATACAGGCGGCGCAGGTGCCATGTTTTGTCCATTCGTGTTTCCAGAACTTGTTGGTGCTGGTACCGTTTTCTATGTTGGCCCAGAATTGTTCGAGCTGAGGTCGGATGCTGGAGATCATCGACACATTAAAGTGAAGGGAGTTGTTGCAGAAGAATGGTCCGAACGATCCCAGCTTGGTGGGCCTATACAGACATAACAGGATTTTATAAAAAAAAAATAGGCAAATTCGTGTGTGTGTGTGAGCAGTTATACATATACAGGCTGTACCATAACATGTGGAACACACTTCAGTGGTGGACAGCCAAACACAAAAACACGTAAAGTTCCTAAAAACATGTGTCCCATTTGACTTTGTTTCCGAGTTATACCTATAGTCATGTTTGTACTCTGGTGGAGTGCAGTATATTTTCAATGAGATGCACACAGGCTAGACGGGGGTTTGGGTATAAACGCAGGCCATCCTCCCCCGCCCCCCTCGGTTTCCCAAGATCATAAAATATTATAATACAAATTTAAATCATTTGAAGTAGAATCAAGCACTGATGATGTTGAATGTATAGGCTACATTTGAAGAGCACACTCACCACTTATATTTAAAAAAAGGTACAAAGTTGCTCATGATAAAAGTGCCTCCCCAAAATAAGTACAAAAATAATGATTTATAAACAGTGTCCAAGGTCACTTTGACTATTAAAATCGCTCCCCTTAATTACAATAAAAAAATAACCTCAAAATAGCCTCTAGAGCTATTTGATATTCATAAATTTCCCTCACCTTTATCAATTCTTTTAAAGCCACCTTGTTCCACTTTCCTTGTTTTAAATCAACCTGCTTCGGTAGCCGCGTGGTCTAGCGCGCTAATCTCATGTTAGACTAGACTGCTGAAGATGGGGGGAGATCGGGGTTTGATCACGGTCAGGTGCAATGAGGGCAGTTTTTCCTAAATAAATGGTATTCCATTCTCCCTCTATACAAATGCAAGAGCATTTCCTCTAAATTAAGCCTTCATAATCCCTAACCCACTAGTGTAATCAGTAGGCCTACATAGGCGTATAACCTTAACAGGTGGTAAGACACGGTGCTTTAAAAAAATACAATCATAGCACATTTGCTCTCCTTTTGTTTTTAAACAATTACATAAGAATGGTTCTTTCTTCCGGAATAAATGTTAAGTCATATTTTGCTAAACATCACGTCAAAAGTTAACCGTTTTCAGTTTAGTTTAGGCTTTACCTACAGAACGGACCGTATCTGACATGTTACAATAAATTAAATAAATGACCAATATATTTATACGACATGCTGCTATCTGCAGCGGTCAACTTTAATATATATATCATCAATAGGCCTATCAATAAAATACCGGTTAGAAAAATAATTACTGTCACTGTTAACCCGAAAAAAAGAGTATTTTTTTGTTTATTTCTTCAAAGATCTATCTTGCTTTGTTTCGAAATGGAAACGGCGATTTAAACCTTGGATGACGACGCTACCGCGCGATCTCTTCCCGTGCCGCGCGTTCCCAGGCATTCATACGTCCTCTAATTAAAATACTCTATAAAGTTACTGTTCTTCTTGATTGGTAAACACGTCATCAGTATTATAAACGATAAGACCCTTGCTATGAAAATTGGACTCTTATCTCTTAGATAAATAAATACATTTAAGTGACCCGACCCCACCCCACGGCTAACAGGGAAAAGAGAGATAAATTATATAATATAATCAACCCCTTTGTCTCTACTACTGACTAGACGTTATTCACGCGCTTGCGCGCATCTCAGTTTGTCAGGGGACTCCCTGTAGTGAGTACATTCTGTAGTCTGCAGTCTTTGAGGACAAAAATAACTTACTGTGAGAATGTTACAAGATAAGAAAGCAGTTACAGTATGCTATTGCTAGTTTCAACCAGTCTCTTCCAAGGATTATATTAGTGTAAGATGGTAAGGTTTAATGTTATGTGATGATGTGATATTATAGGCTTGTAATGTTGTATGATAGTATACATTTTGTATTGTATGGTTGTAATGTTGTACTAATTGGGGCTTTTTTTTTAGCACCAAGTCTTACTACATTTAGGTTTATGTATATGTAGGCCCTACTAATTATGCAAATGGTTTTAGGTATTAGGAAGGTTATATTAATAAGAAGTGTACCCGCATTTGCATGAAGAGCGAATGAAAAACTGTTTTGGGAGGGGAAAAAACCCTCAGTAAATCTGACCGGAATTCGAACCCCCCCCCCCTCCGATCTCCTTGTCATTGGCAGTTTAGCCCAACACGAGAGTTGACTCCTTAGACCATGCGGCCACCGAAGCAGTTACGATATTGTTGAAAGATAGTATAGAGGTTGTATTGTTGCACGATACCCACCATATCCCGTGTATTGTCCAGGCGCCCCTAGGAACGGGCATGGTGCAGGTGTGTTGCGCCAATTTTTCCTTCCATTCGTGGCAGGTGGTGGCAGGCCACTGCTGTGAGAACACCAGGAGGTCCCACTCTGACTCCTTGTTGCTCGACACACTTGGAAACAGTTGCACCCTCGGTTAGGATTACCACTAGGCTAGGGGGTCACCACACCGACCAGGGATGGCGAGACTTTCCAGACCAGTGTGACACTTGGGGACTAGCTGAATTTTGAACTAGTATACGTGCCACCTCTTATTTATATATTATTATTTATATTTATTGAGCGTTTAAAAATTAAAAATAATGAATATCCTATTATGAAATATAATGAATTATTCAAACCACATTGTAAATATGGTGTAATGTGTAAACTTTAAAGAAGGAAAATTTATTAAATTGTCAAAGTGAGTGTCTTGGACAATTTTATTTTCTATAACGTGAATAAAAACAATGAAAGTAACAACTTCATTGTGGGGGGGGAGAGACAATAAATCTAGGTTAAAATTAAAAACTTAAAACAATATTTCCCATATTAGTTTGAAATGTATTGTAATTTGCCAGTAAAGATATTTGTGTTCCATTCATAGCTTGTTTTCAACAGAACACAAGGAACTTAAGTTCAAGCCAAGATGTTTTATAAACAATAAACAACATTCATTGTGATATGGCTTTCAAAAAATTTATACTGTTTGGAGAAGGTTTTATTTTGTTGAATTTTTTTTCGTGTTTGTGTGCCTTGCCATCCCTGGCCCAGATCTTAGTAAGACTACTTGTAGAATTAATTACTAGGGTAGGGCCTAACTATTTAAAATAGATTTACTGGAATGTAGTATTTCAACACACTTCATTATGTTTTCCTCAGAAAAATAAATACATTATTTTGAAACGTATATGAAACACTACTTATGTAAATTTGATACAAAATTGTTACAGTCTAAAACTATTATTTTAAATATTAAAATTTTCAAAATTCTGTTTTTTGTAAACTATCCTCAAATAATGTTTCCAAAAGAAAGTGAAAAACAACAAAGAATTGTCAGATTCTTAAAAATTTAACTATTGTTTTGGTAACTTGATTTATAAACATTGTAGGTGACTTGTAAAATGTCAAATTTTAAAATTTAGTCCTAATTAAATTTGAAAGATAATCTTTTGTGTTTACACGGCACTTACTTTATGGCATTAGGAACTCGAAAGTTCATTGGTGCACTTAAAAAGGTATGCCACCTATCCCTATCTTGAGTTAGTTCTATTCAGTCCATCTCATTACATCCTATCCCTATCTTGAGCTAGTTCTATCCAGTCCATCTCACTATACTATATCTTTCAGGTCCATTTTAATGTCAATACTACCATCTTTTTCTAGGTTTTCCCAATGGGTTGGCCAGTTAATATCCTGACCAAGGTTCTAGAATCTCACATTCGCACTGCATGTCCTGCCCACCATAAACTATGAGACTTTATTATCCTATAATGTCCTGTGATAAATACAGCATATGTAATTTTTCATTATGTAACCCCCTCCACTCCACATTAACCTCATCCCGTTTTGGACCAAATATCTAAGTACCTTGTTTTCGAACATCCTGAATTTCTTCTCGTTGTGTAAGGTAAGGTTGTGTAAGGTAAGGTTGTGTAAGGTAAGGTTGTGTAAGGTTTCACACCCATAAAGAACAACTGGTCAAATTATTGTATTGTATATTCCGAGTTTCCCATTACTAGAGAGTCTGCGAGATGTCGACAAATAATATAAATAATTCTTTGAGGTGGCTCCTAATAAGGGCTTTTGACTTCAACCGCCTCACCTAAAACTTTTAGAGGATAGATTCAAAGGATTGGGCAAGGTGCAAATTTGTACATGTCCATAGAAAAATTATATTATATAATATTAGCATATTTTTTTATTTATTTTAGGTATTTAAATTGCATTTTCTGACCCGACTGATTATATCAATACACAGCTTACAAACTAACTTAAATCTAGAACAGACACAACATTCAGCCCCCGGCCATTAATTAACGGCTGTGAAAGGAAAACCACATTTCAGCGATGATAAATTTTCAGCCATGCCAGTAATCGAACCCATGACCCTTAGCTCCAGTAGACAGACACGCTACCGACTGAGCTAAGGTTTCTTGACTTAATAGCCTATCAAAGTATTAAAATAATGCTAGGTTTCTTCAGAAAGTGATTTGCCATGCCCATTAAAGTAATCCTAGCTTAATCTATTATCATTTAATGGATCCGAAGTAATCAGTATGGAATCATAATCCCAATAAAATAAATCCTAATGAACATTTTCACATGGTATGATAATTCCCCCTCTCCCCCTTAAACTTTTATTTTGTACATAAAAGTGTTACCATTGCAAGCATTCAAAATCCATCATACAAACACCCGATTTCACAGCGTGCTAGAAATGAGTTGCTATGAGCTGACCAGGATTCAAACTTGTTAGTCATAATCGATATATTAAGTCAGTGTTTTTCAAACGATCATTGGGACTCTGCCAGAGTTATCTCAGGATCTGTGAAGCAATTTTTTTAACATTCTTTATTTGTTTTTCACATTATAAAATAGCATTAGTAATTAGGATTGCCAATTTTTTCAAATCTGAGAAAAGGGACATTTGCCAAAGGTGGCCAGAACATGTAATATTTTCTGGTGATTTATACAATTAGACTAGTAAAATTTAACTGTTGTTATTGATGTTTATAATATTAGTGTAAAAAAAATTATGAATGCTCCAGTATGTATTTTTTCTGATCAATGGTCAACCTCGGTGGTCTTAGGGTAAAGTACTAGCCTCAGATATCGAAATTCATGGGGTTCAAACCAAGCCGAGGTCAACGGATTTTTCTTGAGTGATAATAACCCGTAGCACATCTTTCTTTGGAGGGGAAATAAAGCTGTCGGTCCCGTGTCGATTATGGCATGTAGAAGAAGCTTTAAAGGTATGTGAGAATATATTTACCGGCAAAATTGGTAGATCCTTTCGCTCTTGCTCATAGACATTTTCAAGTGTCGATATAATCAGTAGGGCCAGAAAGTGCACATGAAATACCTAAAATAAGTAAGAATAAATCCTGGTGCAAGGGCTGCACCAGTCTAAAAGGTTTGGGAACTCCAAGATATTGATTAAATCAAGGTATATTTCTAATAGGTAAGTTAAAACTAATATCTAGGTAATTTATTTTAAAGGTTGACTAAAGCCATGCACTTGACTTACCCCATCAAAAGTCCCAGGATCAATTTAATATTTTATTTAGTGTGCAATGTATTCATTAGTTTGGTATTAGTATATAAATTTAGCGCATGAGTGATCTTTAATTTAAAAATGATAGACTACCACTGACAGTGTAGGCCTACTGAGGCAGGTTTTCCCAAAATAGTTGTCCAATCTCCCCCCATGCAAATGTGAGTACACTTCCTCTAAATTCAGCTTTCCTCATCTTTATATTCATAAGAGTAATTATTAGGTTGTACATATGTGTATAACCTGAACAGGTATTAAGATGCAGTATGATACTAAGGTAAATATTATTAAATTTTCCTAGACTACATGTTTTGGGTGTCTGTTTCTAACCCCCTACCCCGTCATTCCTCCTCTAAATAAAAAAAATTGTACTGGCTAAAGACCTGCCAACAGATAGCCTACACAGTGGTGTCATGACAGCTGAGGGTAAGGAGTGGGTTTTCAATAAATTATGCTGAAAATTAGTTTTATTACTCTCTAAACAAACACAAGATTAAGTTATTAGTAAGCTATTGTACTTCAAACCATCTTTATGGCTCTTCTGAATGTAATATAACAAAACAAATCTTTCCTTCACTGTTGTCAATCCGTCTGCATTTTAACAAAGCCAAAATTAAGGCTTAAAACTCGTTTATAGGGGGAGATATGTTAAACATGATAATATATTATACCCATCCTAAACCTTCTTTGGCGTAGGGCGTATTGTTGTATTTATTTCCTCATCTAAAAAGTTTTAACAACATCTTTGTACAGTAGTAGTCATATAGACAGATACTTAGCTTGTATTTATCAAATATTAAAAAAAGTTTCTTCCTACCTGCATAATAAAAATCCTGCCCCTACGAGCAACCAAACAGCTCTGCAATAATACACTTTCCAAGTTTTCATTTTCTACAGCCTTTATTAAAAAAACTGACGAAATGATTAAAATTAAAAAAATTCTTAAATAGTCAAAACTACAAATAAGGTCCCAGAAAATGATGATTTCATGAAAAACTCAATTCATAAGAGTGATATTCTGAGATTCTTTTAGTTTTAAAAAATAAAATTTTATATTGATATATTTGATCACCACGAAAGGATTTATTTCTATAGGAGTGACGTCAATGTCAGGGTCTGTTGAAAACTCCAATGATCATTTCATTAAAAGTATGTCAATATAAGTGGAGGAAACAGAAAACTAAAACTATATTTCGTAATTTGTATGTACATATATATCTCTGGTGTAAAATTAATGATTTATACAGGCATCAAGACCAGTGTTTGGGAAAAAAAATAAACGATATCTTAAAATTTATATTACGATTATTATAATTTATTTTCGTTTATCTTAAGACTTACCTTAACGATTATACTATGACCGTTTCTTTTAAGCTGCGCCATAGTCTAACCATGAAACTTATGGAAATAAAGTAAGAATGAAAAAGATGGCAAGGAAGGAACAGATAACCCAGTGAGCAAGTGAGAGGATACATCTGGAATCAATTTAAGGAGGAAGGATAGAGGATGATGGGGGCATCTTACTAAACTGACCCAGCCACGGGCTGGAAACAGATAATAATGATGAAACCATGCAAGGCAATCTTGCCATTTTTAAGAATACTTGCACCTAGCATATAATAAGAAACACCATTGTTAAAAACAGCAAGGAAAGCTTACTAACTGTATAGGTATCATAATCGTTAATGAGCAGTTATTAGTCAATCGGGTTACTTGGATACTGACGTATTTTACATTTGAAGGCAGTTATGTATTGAAAATTATTGTTCCAACTACTAAAATGGTTATTTTAGTTAATTTGATCATTGTTTATATTGTATTTCATAGTGTATATTTCCCAAGTTTTATATTTATTTTTACTAACTTATAAACGAGGCCAATTTGTTTACTATTAGTATTAACATTATTTTTTTAGTTTTAAATATTCTTTGCAATGCACCATAACTATATGCATGTTCACTTTCTAAACGTATAGCTGTTGGTCAATGAACCAAAAATTTCATTATGGGAAGTTTCCTCATCACATCTGAGTAGAAGCGCAAAAGTATAGCCATAATTGGAAACAGTTGATGAGTGGCAAAAAGTCGTATGGTACCATTTGCAGAGATTATTAAATCAATTTTAAATTATTAGTTGGATTAACATACATATACTGTTCAATATTCTCACTGAATAAAAACTTAGCAAGTGGTTTTGACAAGTTGATTCTAACAAGCTTATAAATAAACATTTAAACCCCCGCTTTGTATCTGATCAGTTATAAATTGATATATGTTGGCCTCATACATTTTTTTGCGTCTAATCGGTTATAAATTGGTCTCTGTTGGCCTTATGCCAGTAATAAAAAACAATTTACGTCTCCCTTCGTCCATGCAGGGTTTATACTAAATATTTTTTTTTATTTCTTTAGACTAATACTTGAAAATTAGCGTATGTCTAGTCGATTATAAATATTAGAATCAAAGTCCACCAACAGAGAGTATTTAACTAACCAAAAATATTATAAACATGTCTATGGTTGTAAAACATAACATGCTTAGCAAAAATAAATTTCAGGTGTTCGAAAATAATAACATCTGATCCCAAAAGAGATGCAGATATATAGTGATGAGTAACATTTCAATTGCTCATCAAAATACATTATTAGTATAGTAAAATCTCACAGGCTATTGTGGCCAGGGAATGTAGCGTGAATGGAAGAATCTAATAGAGCCGTGTTGAGTATGTTGACTAGTAAACTCAGAATAGGAAGACGTAGACGCAACGGGAAGCATTATCAGGGACCTGCATTTTTAGTCATGTGCTGCTTATTTTTGCCCTTAGTACAACGCAATTTCTTTGAGAGCAATGGCGCTTTATAATTTGTCTCTCTTCACGGCTATTATGGCTTCATAGGAGCTTAACATGACTGGGCGTTCCCGATTCCAATGGGGTTGGAAGATTACGAGAGAGCAATGAGTTATCCAAGACTTGAAAAGATGGAGTTGGAGGGTATAGGATAGTTCAATAGGCTGTCCAAAACTAAGGGCGGTACGCAAGAATGTGTAGTGAATGCTTAGTGGACCGATAGTGTGGTCCCGAGCATACTATCGCTCCCTCCAACTTTTAAAGTTACTAAGCCCATTTTAATTTATTCATACATAAAGTCATGTTTGTCGGAAATAATTTTGTTTGAATATTTTCTACTGTTCTTCCAAATCAGGACAGAGAACTTTAATTATTTTTTTCCTTCAAATTTTCAAATTAATTTCTAAATAACACTTATATTTTGAAGAATTTTTGCATCAAAATCTCCATTGGAAGAACCTCCCTTGGTCCGGTTCTGCGAGAGCGTCACCGGACACCACCCACCCTCACGAAAATCCTGAATCACCCTCTGCTCCAACCCTACACAAACGCCAAGATTAATATCCTTTTCCCTACAACCCATTCATACATAGCTCCCATTTAAAGATATCCCACCATATAAGAGAAAATGTTCTAATTTTTAGATAATTACTCTTATCGCCTTCTCACAATGAGGGTAAATAGCTGCGATAGCCACTTTTATTCCGCATAGCAAAATAGCCTAAGTGAAATCACTCCCAGTCGGTGAGACGCTACTGTCAAACAGTTCCAGAGTACGGCAACAACGTACATCACAATATGTCAACTATGCAAGGTCATACTCAATATTCCACAATAATACCTCGCAAATCAAATGATTTCAATAAATCACACTAAGTTTCAACACAAAAATAGTGTCATTTGTGAAATTTGAAGCAGCTTTCAATTTCAAAGTTCAACATCCTTTATGGTAAATATTGAGTTTATTTTGGTATTCTTAAGATGTTTAGGTTGGTCATCCTGAATAATTTTTATGAATATGTCGTTAGGATTTTATTTGAAAATAATAATTATACCTCTTGTAATTTTGGGGTAAATAAATCTATGTTGTTGTTATGCCCATTGCTAGCTTTTCTGTATGTGTAGTTAACCTCTTACATACTTCTTTTAAAATGGGCTTATAACGTGTGATGTAACCTGATTTGAAATTAATCCAGTAAAAATATAAGATTTTAAAATACTGTAGAACAATTTGATACTTGCTATTCATGTTTAAGCATATTTAGTACATTTAACTAAGTGAATTGACATATATTTTATTTAAATGGTAAGTAACTATTTGACTATTAAGTTATAATCTACTGGTTCCCAAACTTTTTTCTTTTCTCGCAAATCATCTAGTGAAAATTTAGGTTTTCAAAAGGAGATAAAAAAAATTAAGTTTTCCTTTCTACTTTAATATAAAAGTAGTGCTCCAATATGCAGCTAAATCAATATGACCAATATTATTTTCCTATAGTTTGAAATTATTGAACAAAGCTTCATGTTTAATAGCAGACCTTGGCAGTTAGTACATCATATGTCATTAGTAGCCTAAGCCTAACACTTTTATAAACATCCAAAGCAACGTCTGTAAGTTTCGCATCCTGTAATCACTAATGTGAAGCTTAACTTAACAAATTGTCTCTACTGTTTGATAACTATTAGGGTGTCTACTGGGTCACAAAAGCCACTAATTGCAAATAAATTCATGAAAGTCCCTGATAAGTCGCAAATTTTCAATATTTTGTCATAGAGTCGTGACAATATTTTTGTTTGGATCTCCTGTGGATTGTAACGCAAACACATCAAAATTCGCGCCACCCATTACCAATGATGCCATGCACTAGCCGCAAATTGCTTGATTGTTTTTACCGTGGCACCAAGGATAAGGTTAACGTTCGCCATCTAGTTAAAGTTTAATGTTGCGTGTGAGTGCATCATGCCTAAGCCTATATATGCATTATATAATGTTTGACAGTTTACCGAAGGAATTTTGTGGCCAAAAAGTCACTAATTTTTGTTTCTCCAACTCTGTAGACACCCTATATATTTCCCAGAATTAACTGTATCTGAGTCACCCTTCTAAGGCCTTTTAAATTCTCTTAATTAGCTCTGGTCATCAAAATTATTTAATTTTGCATTTGTTTCCAAAGCAACTGATTCTTTAATTGCAATTGGTGCTTTCATTTCGATGTGTGCACACAATTTACTTTACTGTGATTGGTAGACCTTAGCAGTCGGTATTTAATATTCTTTAGAAAGTTAAAGTTGAGCCAACTCCTACAAAGTGTTGAGGACTGAGAGATTTGTAGACAGTGCAATCTGTTATCGTTATTAGCACTGGAGAAACATTCTTGTCGCCCTCATTTGGTTCAACTCATCATTATTATTATTATTATTATCATTATCATTATCATCATTATTATTATTATTATTATTACCATATCTTAACTAACTGTTTGGGTTGTACACACACTAATGTGTAATGGTAGGGTGATTGTGAGATGGAATGGAGGACCTACAGTTTAATGTGGGATCCGAACCACGGTGGAGTTCTTGCATTCTACACATTCACAAGCTGTGATTAATATATGTCGTGTCAGATGTGAGGGAAGGGTTTGGCAATCAGATAAATCTGTGCCTGGCCCGAGGATTGAACCCCGGACCACCACGCGCAGCTTACGTAAGTTATATGGAGTTTATAGATGTGGATTAAGATAATGTGGAATTTAGAGCACAAGTTAATTAGATTTAATTTAATATACATTTGTACCATCTTTGGAGTCTGCATAGTCTAAGGCGCTACTTTTATAATGGAATAGACTGCCGAAGATGGGTGAGATCAGGGTTTAATCCTGGTTGAATGTTCTAAGAATGGTTTTTCATAAATTGTTTCCTCTCCCATTCTACACAAATTCTGCTACACTTAATCTCAATTCAACCTTTCTAATCACTACACAATAGTGTGTAATTAATACATAGGTGTATTACCCAAATCGGTAATAAGACACGGTGCAAAAAAAATAGACATTTAGAAAAACTTTAATGATTCGCTTTATCTGTCCCATATTAGGCTCTGTTTTCTTTGTCATGTTACTGTATGGGCTTATTTTAATATTTCATTCTTTCTCGTACACACAAATATGGAGACTTGAATGAGTAGAAGATTTATAAATTTTGAACACTTTTAATAAATATTACATTTTTTCACTCCTTGCCCAAATCTCATAGGAATGTAAATATTAATGATTGTGTGAGATTGATCTTTGTTGTGATCCTGTGCGCTATAATGGCTATGTCATCCAAACCTCCCGATTAATTATTTTATATCTATATTTTAATAAAACATTAAGTTTAATATTTTATTTTATCTATAATAATTAAAATCTTAATATTTTTTTTACGCATGAAAGGTTATATTACCAGAAAGAATCATAAAAATGAATAGGTCCTATATGACTTATCCATGGTGTCGTCAATATTTCTGCGGGGTTTTTTGACCAGTTCTTTAGCTCTTTAGTCGGAATCATGGTGGCTACAGACAGGGAAAACAGGGAAAACCTGGAAAAGTCAGGGAATTTTTGGATGACAGGGAAAACAGGGAAATGTCAGGGAATTTAACTAAAAATAAGGAAAAGTCAGGGAATTAAAAAAATTATGTCTAAAATATCCCATTAATTTCACAACTTAACACTAAAACTTAAGTTAATAATACCTAAATAAAATAACATTTTAATCTTTAAAATTACTGATAAAATTGTTTATGTTTAATAGATACAAACTTTATTTTAATATATGATCAATAATAACAAAAGTCATCATCCACCATTCAAACTGGAAAAAAGTAGTCAGGGAAAATTGAAAAATGTTGCCTGGAAAACCTGGAAAAGTCAGGGAATTTTGTAAAATATGTCTTGTAGCCACCCTGGGAATGTGGTCGTTGCAGGCGGTTTATGAGACTTCATTTAGGTGGTAAATTTAGTAAGAGTTTTAGTCTAAAGTGTGCAATGTGTTTTAGAACATCCATTAGGTAATGAAAATATACCTTTTTCAAGAAGGCCCTTCATGCAATAAATACATGTAATTACAGTATATTATTAAGGTTTATATGTCAAGACACCTGAGCTCAGTCGAAAGCATGTCTGTTTTGTTTACCGAGCTAAGAGTTCCGAGTTCAATTCCGACATGGCATAAAAATGTATTAATGCAGACATTTTTGTTTCCCCTTTCACACTGATGAATTAACGGCTGGGTATTGTGTCCGTTAAATAGATTTAAGTGATATAAGTTGTGTGCTGATATAATGTCAGTTCAAAAAGTTCATGTTAAATACATCAAATAAATGAAAATCAGTTAGGATTTATGTAGCGCAAATATACAGTAAAGCTCAGGCTTAAGCTTTCATGACCATGTAATGTAATTTTGAAGTTTTTTTCTTATAAATACAATTTTGCTATGGCTATTTGACTCTTTCTATTTTTCTGTTTGGAAAACAGTAATAATTTGTATAGGTAAATCTCAAAACGGGACACATGATGTATACTCATCTCCCCTCCGCCCCCCGCCCCCCTAGCTGACTTGCAACCCCAAGTCCACTTTTGTGACTACATAAACAATTTTTTTTTGACAGCCATGTCCATCGTGTTGGACCCCCGAGAAGTTCTGGCCCATCTTCAGCAACTAGGCTACCACAACATTTCACCTGAACAGCTGCAAGAATTTATCAGAGGTGAGAGATACTACATATACATTCTATTTCCAAAACTATGATACATTATGTAAAACTAGTATTGAATAATAAATTTAAGTGTATTTGACAGGAAAGAGTAGCTACTGGCTACTGGTATTATTGAACAATAATATTACAGAACCTCAATGTTTAGTTAAAAATGAATGATTATAAACTGTAAATAGATACTAATTTATATTTTACTTCAACTTTCTTTTGCTTGAGTTATTACTTGAATAAACTGTCGCACATCAACGATTCTTGATAGGTCCATTTAGTACCTACAATACTGTATTAATTCTGTAAAACAAAATATAATTTTCGTAAAAAATATATTATAGCTTCATAATTTACAGATTTCACTATAGCTTGTACCTAACATTTGGTTATGGTGACATAAATATGAATTACTTCAATAACTCCGACAGCTCACTTGGGAAACACAGTTTATTACCAAGTTAGCCTTTATTTTTGGTTAAATGGGATAAGTCTTTTTAAAAATACAGTCAAATCTTGTTATAATGAGCACCAGAGGACAACATTTCCTCATTGTAACCATTTCTCACTTTATTAACGATAAGTTAGGCCTAAATCTACCTCAACATTTTGAAGACAAGAATTTGTCTTTGATTTTAGATGTGGCGGGTGTTTGGGTTAAATGGGAAAGCAGGGCCAAAGGATAAGAAAAGGTCTTAAACTAGCCTATATATAATCCTTGTGATCATAAAACTTAAGTTTCCCCTTTGATATATGTCTCTTCTTAGAAGTAGGTACCTATTTCCGACTACCCGAGCATTTAAGAAATTTTACATGTTTACCAAAATTTGTACATTATATACCAGGGGCGTGGAGTCGAAAGCAATTTTGGGCGGTGTCGAGAGTCTGTAAAAATGTATGCACTCGACGTTCAAAATAGAAACTTATTAATATATTATGGCTAATATATCAAACTTAATTTTAACCTATTTTTAATTTCTCAAGAAAAATATTTGTAATTTGAAATGACAAAAGTTATTTAAATTTACATTCACAATGCCAAATAAGTTTTGCATGAAAGTCATCTGTATCAGAGCATTTTACTACAGTAAATTTGTTCTTGCTAATTAATATGCTTTAACCATTTATGAAGGAGTCAGACAGAATATAACTTGGAGGAGTCAGGGTCAGAGTCCTTGCGTACTGACTACACACCCTTCGTATATATACATGCATATTATACTCACAATTAAAGTGAGCAATTGAATGGTACTAAAAGTGATTTTACTGGTGACCTGGCGGTCTAGGGGTAAAGTGTCAGACTCCTATGCTGGCGGCCGGGGTTCGTTCCTCGGTCCCGGCAAAGATTTATCTGATTACCAAACCCTTCCTTCACCTCTGACAAGATATCTTGTGAATGTGGGGAATGCCAGGCCTCCACCGTGGTTCGGATTCCACGTTAAACTGTAGGTCCTCCATTTCATCTCACAATCACCCTACCATTACACATTAGCGTAAGTGCGTATAACCCGAACGGGTAGTAAGACGCGGTGCTAATAATAATAATACAAGTGATTTTTTTAAGCACTGGGTCTTACCACCTGTTCATATTATACGCCTATGTACTAATTACACAAATGGGTTAAGGATTAGGGAGGCTTAATTTAGAGGAAGTGCACCCGACCAGGATCGACCCTGATCTCTCCGTCTTCGGCAGTCTAGTCCAACACGAGAATAGCCTATTAAACCATGCGACCACCGAAGCAGGTCACACGGTTGAATTAAAATCATTATTAATTTATGTGCATCACAGATGTGCTATAATTATTTCCTTGCTCATTACAATTAAGTTCAACTCATTGTATATTTTATAATCTCACTAAATTTAAATTAATTTTCAATAAGTTAAGCCCATTTCATTCTACAGTAGATAATCTTTGTAAAATTATTTTTTTGTGCTGTCTTCATGTGAAGACTTAAAGAAACTGATCAAGTTTGACCAACGTCAGCGTGACCAGTGTAACTGTCATCATGAAACCGAGTCTCATTCATCTTCATCAACGGTCAGATCGGACTTATCTCTGAGTGGTCAGAGTCAGGAAAATGTACGACGAGTGAAATCTGCTCTGGCAGACAGGGGTGGGTTGAAATTTTCATCCAAGAACAATTTCATGGCTAAACTTAAAATTAACTGTTTTCTTACTGAAGATTTTGTGTGAAAAGGTTTTCCTAATTAAAAATATTATATTTTTATAGAGTTCCTATTGATTGCTGACCATAGTTTATTTTTTGAACCAAATTCAAAGTTTGTTAAATAGCTGATAAATTGGCATGTAAGTCAGTACATGATTCAAAAATGTCTTATTATCCCTTAAACAAGGGTTGTGTTCTCGGGGAACCAGTAAGCTTAAGAGTGGATTTGTAACATGGATAGGGTTGCCACGTAACAGTAAAACAAAGGATTTTTTTTTGTCTGTATTAAAAAACAGGGAATTTCACAAAGACTAAACATATAAGTCTTACTGGAATATATGTGAATTTGAGACATTTAACTGCAAGTTCTATTTAGTAAGGGGTGACCTGGCGGTCTAGGGGTAAGGTGTCGGATTTCTGTGCTGGGGGTCCGGGGTTCAATCCTCGGTCCCGGCATGGATTTATCTGATTACCAAAACCTTCCTTCACCTCTGACAAGACATCTTGTGAATGTGTGGAATGCCAGGCCTCCATCGTGGTTCGGATTCCACGTTAAACTGATAGATCCTCCATTTCATCTCACAATCACCCTACCATTACACATTAGCGTAAGTGAGTATAACCCGAACGGGTAGTAAGACGCAAGCCTTTATTGAAGGAAAAACAAACTGAACAACTAAGCTCATCTATTCAAACATGTCTTGTACCCTCCCCTCAAGCTCTCTTATTTGAACATATATCTTGCGCCCTTTAATGTATCTGGAAAATACAGAGCAATTTTTATTAACAAAAAAATGGGTACAACCTTTGGGAGACTCAACTTATGTGAACTTTTGTTTGTAGACCAGAACATTATTCGGCCATGTTCTGTGACTTCCAGCAGTAACAACCTTAAAAAAGAGAGCCATAAGGATAATCAAACAAAAAGTAGACCCTCTAGAACCAAGAAAGCCCGAAGCAAGTCTGTAGAACGCATGGATCATGTTTCTAAGCCGAGATCTTCTGCTTGTAAGTAGAACAAAATATTATAGAGAACAATTCCGGACACTTAAACTTAATATACTAACAATGTTAAAACAGGTTTCAAGTCGCCTGGCGGTCATTTATATGGTGTTTAGACTTTAAAAACATGCAATAAATCATTGGGTTAATCACAGAGCAAACAAATGTAATCATAGTATAATTTTTTTATAGTTTATCAAAATATTTATTTGTTTATTCTGTCAACATGTCAACATCTTTCTTGGTAGTTTTAAGTGACATATCTCTGAAAGTACTTCACTAAGACACTTTAGTGTATACAAATTTGGAGTGAATCTCTACTAGTGAGTGAAGAGCTTCACTCAATCTCTGCTGCTAGTGATTGTAGAGCTTCAGTGTCTGAGATACTTGCGAGTGGAGAGCTTCACTCTCTGAGCTACTTGTGAGTGGAGGGCTTCAGTGTCTGAGCTACTAGCGAGTGGAGGGCTTCAGTGTCTGAGCTACTAGCGAGTGGAGAGCTTCACTCTCTAAGCTACTTGTGAGTGGAGAGCTTGTGTCTGAGATACTTGCGAGTGGAGAGCTTCAGTGTCTGAGATACTTGCGAGTGGAGAGCTTCACTCTCTGAGATACTTGTGAGTGGAGGGCTTCAGTGTCTGAGCTACTTGTGAGTGGAGGGCTTCAGTGTCTGAGCTACTAGCGAGTGGAGAGCTTCAGTATCTGAATTAATTGTGAGTGGAGAGCTTCAGTGTCTGAGCTACTTGTGAGTGGAGAGCTTCAGTGTCTGAGTTACTAGCGAGTGGAGAGCTTTAGTGTCTGAGCTATTTGTGAGTGGAGAGCTTTAGTTTCTGAGCTATTTGTGAGTGGAGAGCTTCAGTGTCTGAGTTACTAGCGAGTGGAGAGCTTCAGTGTCTGAGCTAATTGTGAGTGGAGGGCTTCAGTGTCTGAGCTACTTGTGAGTGGAGGGCTTCAGTGTCTGAGCTACTTGTGAGTGGAGGGCTTCAGTGTATGGGCTACTTGTGAGTGGAGGGCTTCAGTGTATGGGCTACTTGTGAGTGGAGGACTTCACTCTCAGAGCTACTTGCGAGTGAAGGGCTTCACTCTCTGAGCTACTTGCGAGTGGAGGGCTTCATTCTCTGAGCTACTTGCGAGTGGAGGGCTTCACTCTCTGAGCTACTTGCGAGTGGAGGGCTTCACTCTCTGAGCTACTAGCGAGTGGAGAGTTTCAGTGTCTGAGCTACTAGCGAGTGGAGAGCTTCACTCTGAGCTACTTGCGAGTGGAGGACTTCACTCTTTGAGCTACTTGCGAGTGGAGAGTTTCAGTGTCTGGGCTACTTGCGAGTGGAGAGTTTCAGTATCTTGAGCTACTAGCGAGTGGAGAGTTTCAGTGTCTGGACTACTAGCGAGTAGAGAGTTTCAGTGTCTGAGCTACTTGCAAGTGGAGAGTTTCAGGGTCTGGAATACTAGCGAGTGGAGAGTTTCAGTGTCTGGACTACTAGCGAGTGGAGAGTTTCAGTGTCTGGGCTACTAGCGAGTGGAGAGTTTCAGTGTCTGGGCTACTAGCGAGTGGAGGGCTTCACTCTCTGAGCTACTTGCGAGTGGAGAGTTTCATTGTCTGAGCTACTATAGAGTGGAGAGTTTCAGTGTCTGAGTTACTTGCGAGTGGAGTGCTTCAGTGTCTGAGCTACTTGCTAGTAGAGGGCTTCACTCTCTGAGATACTTGCGAGTGGAGAGCTTCAGTGTCTGGGCTACTAGCGAGTGGAGGGCTTCACACTCTGAGCTACTTGCGAGTGGAGAGTTTCAGTGTCTGAGCTACTAGCGAGTGGAGAGTTTCAGTGTCTGGGCTACTAGCGAGTGGAGGGCTTCACTCTCTGAGCTACTTGCGAGTGGAGAGTTTCATTGTCTGAGCTACTATAGAGTGGAGAGTTTCAGTGTCTGAGTTACTTGCAAGTGGAGAGTTTCAGTGTCTGGGCTACTAGCGAGTGGAGGGCTTCACTCTCTGAGCTACTAGCGAGTGGAGAGTTTCAGTGTCTGAGCTACTAGCGAGTGGAGAGCTTCACTCTGAGCTACTTGCGAGTGGAGGGCTTCACTCTCTGAGCTACTTGCGAGTGGAGAGTTTCAGTGTCTGGGCTATTAGCGAGTGGAGAGTTTCAATGTCTGGGCTACTAGCGAGTGGAGAGCTTCAGTGTCTGGGCTACTAGCGAGTGTAGAGTTTCAGTGTCTGGGATACTTGCGAGTAGAGGGCTTCACTCTCTGAGCTACTTGCGAGTGGAGAGCCTCACCCTGGTGTTATGTAACTCGAATGTCATTTGTCCCTAGTTATCAGACCATGGCAGCTGACTCAAGGTCATCCTGGTGTTACAAGGTGTGACCCAGTAGCTTTGTACCACTGGTATCAGGCAGCTTGGAGAAAGCAGAAGCTTCCTGGCGAGGAGAATCATTCTAACCTTCGTTGGGACATTCGCAAGAAGATGCTTGGAGAGCACCCCTTTCCTCGGGTATAATGTCTTTTAACATAAATCCATATTACAACATATCCTTATTACTATACTCTCCATGTACAATTTATCAAACATACCGCTTTCCATTACTCCGCAACTTTACAATTTTCCTTTTTCTCCCTTTTTTTCTTTTTGGTTTTCTCTTTTAGGAAGTTGCGTTGCGCGTTTCACACTCCTCCCTGATGAGTTCCGATAGAATGAAACCTAAATCGGGGGGATTGGACGGTGACGATCATTTTTCTTTAAGAGGCAACCATTACCTCCTTGTCCAGTGGCAGCAGTGTAAAGTGTGAACTGTGTTCTTCTTTTCATTGTAGAAGCCATATTGTGTTTGTCCCCCCTTTTATATGTTTCTTTCCACCTTTCCTATACCTTCCTCCAAATATAATACTTTTTCTCCCTTTTATTGTTATTTCCTCTTTAAGAAGTTGTGTTGTGCATTCCACAGTCCATTCCGTTGAGTTTCCAATAGAATGAAACCTTTGGGGGATTGGGTGGTAAAACTCGATTTTCTTCAAGAGGCATCAATGCAAATTGTAAACTGTGTTATTATTTTCTAGGGATGTGCGAGTATTCAAAATTTCAAATAATTAATGGCTGAATATTCAATTAAAAACTCTGAATAGCTAGAGCAAATAATTGTCATAAATCTCGTAAAAGCCCTGCTCAGAACAGTATGTTTATTATTCGCAAGATAATTCGGTAGCCAGAGAATCTGGTGATTCGGAGTTAAAATATTTTTGTCATTTTTGCGTTCACTGTCCTCGTTTCTTATTCTACGTAAGGTTGGGTTGTCGTCTTTCAGCTATGCCATGTTGAATTGCATTTATAGGATGTCACTTTAATAAAAAAATACTTGATCACTTGTTGATATTTATTTAAATGCATATGTATTGTTTGTTACACCATTTAACACTCGAACATGCTGACTATTCAGCGGTGAAGACAATCACAAAACTATGTTGTCTTTCAGAGCTTGTGTCTATATTCCCCGTAGTTTTGTACTCTCAAACCAAGGTCACTATTCAATGTGTTTACAGGGTTTAAAGTTTAGAGAATATTTAAGGGGTGTCAAACCTTGATACCATTTAAAAGGTTTCAAACTTTAAAAAATATTAAAAGGTGACAAGCTTAGAGAACATATAGTGGGGGGGTGGGCGGGGGGGGTGTCAAGAACTAATTTTATCATTCATTACTGTTGTATTATTTTATTAAATGTATTGTTGTATAATATGAAAGTGGGAGAGTTATGAGCGAGATTAGTAATAAAACTCAATAAACAGCCAGTCCTTGTGATGAATGGAGTGAAGGTGTCGCTTGTAGGGTCAGTCGGTTGACTTGGCAGACTGATGTGCAATAGTACCTTCTGGCTCATTGAGGAAAGCAACAGGAAACTACCGCACTCCTAATTTACCTAGTAAGCCTTTTCAGTGGTGCCCAGGTTTTAACCTGACTCTGGAATTGTTTAAGATCCAATCAAACTTTGGGTTTTGAGTACTAATCATCACACAAACAAAAGTAGACCTTGCATAATTATAAAATGAGAACTACACTTTGAAATTATTTAGACATTGAAAGAATCAAAATATGACCTTGTTTATTAATCACCCCATTATTTTATCCTTTCTAACAATAATGTTTTGATGTAAACAAATATAATCTCTTCACTGACCAGTTAAACATTCTCGCTGCAATTTTTAAATTTGGATTTTTCTCAAAAACTTACTATAAAATTTAAAAAATTTGATTTAGGTGAAACCCGTTGTCTAAAAAAACTCGATCAAAAGTTCCTCTGAAATTTTGTTGTTAATTCATTTTTTTTTTTATTAATAGCAGCTCAAATAACAATGTTTTGAAATAATTTTCTGCATTTTGCATACTTAAATATAAAACCACATTTTCAATAGGAATTTACTAATTTAAATTATTTTTTATCAAAAATGCATGGAAAATCTACTATTCGATATGTGCTATTCAGTATTTGTTTGAAATTTTGATATTCTATATGATAAATAATCCTATTTGTACACCCCTATTAATTTCATTTTAAAACTCATATGTGTTTGTTCCTTTTATATGGTTTTATCCACTATACCTATAATTCTTCCAAATATAAAACAAAGTTATCTCAATACATGAAAAGAGGTTTTCCTTAAAAAGAAATAAACATTTAATAATACCAAAAGTAGATCCAGTAGCTAAATATCTGTCCATGTGACTATCAGATTTGTCCTGGGAAAAGAGTAATAACCTAATTTATTTTTTACAGCCCATGTCACAGTCCTCTTCCATGGATATGCTCCATCGCCGCAGCCCGCGGTTCTAGCGGTGCTTACCAACAACGTGACAAGCTTATTGGATGACATCCGACTTCAGTCTATGATATTAGTTTACAACACCGAGTTAATTTTAATTTGAGTATAGACGTAAGAATCAATTTAGTTAAAATACCTATGATATAATGAGATAAACACGCTTATATTTTGCTTTAAAAAATCAACAACCTGCAAGATATCTTTCGTTCTGCTCCAAAAACTCAAAACCTTCAAGATATTTTTAGTTCTGTTCTAAAAACTCACACACAACCTACAAAGATCTTTCGTTCTGCTCCAAAAAACTCACAACCTACAAAGATATCTTTCGTTCTGCTCCAAAAACTCATAACCTACAAAGATATCTTTCGTTCTGCTCCAAAAACTCAAAACCTTCAAGATATCTTTCGTTTTACTCCAAAAACTCATAACCTTCAAGATATATTTCGTTCTGCTCCAAAAACTCATAACCTTCAAGATATCTTTCGTTCTGCTCCAAAAACTCATAACCTACAAAGATATCTTTCGTTCTGCTCCAAAAACTCATAACCTTCAAGATATCTTTCGTTCTGCTTAAAAACTCAAAACCTTCAAGATATCTTTCGTTCCGCTCCAAAAACTCAAAACCTTCAAGATATCTTTAGTTTTGTTCTAAAAACTCACAACCCACAAAGATATCTTTCGTTCTGCTCCAAAAACTCAAAACCTTCAAGATATCTTTAGTTCTGTTCTAAAAACTCAACCTACAGAGATATCTTTCGTTCTGCTCCAAAACTCAAAACCTGCAAAGATATCTTTCATTCTGCTCCAAAAAACTCACAACCTGCAAAGATATCTTTCGTTCTGCTCCAAAAACTCAAAACCTTCAAGATATCTTTCGTTTTGCTCCAAAAACTCAAAACCTTCAAGATATCTTTAGTTCTGCTCCAAAAACTCACAACCTTCAAAGATATCTTTCGTTCTGCTCCAAAAACTCAAAACCTTCAAGATATCTTTCGTTTTGCTCCAAAAACTCTAAACCTTCAAGATATCTTTAGTTCTGTTCTAAAAACTCACAACCTACAAAGATTTCGTTCTGCTCCAAAAAATTCACAACCTGCAATCTTTCATCCTCCTCTAAAAAGGTCTTCTTACAGCTCGGATTAACCTTCATTCTTGTTTTTATTGATATGTGATGACATGCAACTTATTTGTTATCAAGTTGAGTTTACAAACTCACACAATAATTGTACATAGTAAATTATATCTTTGATTAGTTGTTGCACAGTTAATGTAATGTAAATTTCTATTTATTTGTTTTACTTGGAGGTAACAAATTATTCACTTGTATCAATCCTTTTATTTACTGTATGTATTCGTTACTAACACAGGATCGTTTTGATTCCAAGTTAAGAGTAGTATTATAGGTTCAAAAATGGTACGGGAGCTCACATACAAACTTTTATTTTAGAGTAAGAAGTTTACGCTGAAATTATTATTTTTAAATTAATTAATTGATTTTGTCCCGCTTCGGTTGCCACATTGTCTTAAGTCGTCATTCTCGCGATAGAATAAACTGCCGATAACAGGAAGTTTGAATCTCAGTCGAATGTACTGAGGGTTTTATAACTCTTCCTCCACACAAATGTGAGTACACGTCCTCTAAATATAACCCTCCTCATCCCTTAAACCACGAGTGTTATTAGTACATAGACCTGGCGGTCTAGGGGTAAGGTGTCAGACTTCTATGCTGGCGGCCGGGGTTCAATCCTCTGTCCCGGCACAGATTTATCTGATTACCAAACCCTTCCTTCACCTCTGACAAGACATCTTGTGAATGTGGGGAATGCCAGGTCTCCACCGTGGTTCGGATCCCACGTTAAACTGTAGGTCCTTCATTTCATCTCACAATCACCCTACCATTACACATTAGCGTAAGAGCGTATAACCGGAACGGGTAGTAAGACGCGGTGCTAATAATAATAATAATATTAGTACATAAGTGTATAACTTGAACCAGTAATTAGATGCGCTATATTTCCATCCACCTTTCCTATACCTTTTTCCAAGTATAATACAATTACCTCATAAAGCAAAATTAGGTTTTTCTTATAGAGGTATATTATATTCACATCCAACACCCAGTTCCTGTGTTTGTCCTGTTATTCATTTTACATGTTCTTATCTAAGTGTTCATTCTTTATCAATTTCCTGTTTCTCCTGTTGATTTTTTTTTTGTTCTTTTTTGTTTCCTCTTTTAGGAAGTTGTGTTGCGCACTTGACACTCCCTCTTGATGATTATATATATATTCGCATCTTATTTAATGAAATACATTTTTATTTTATAAAATATTAATAGAATTGGTCAAATTTAAACAGTAAGTTAATACTGTATAGTTAAAATTGATGTATAAAAGATATAATCTCTTTTTAGTAATCAATTTATTAATTAAAAGATGGTGTGATAGATTCTTTATTGGAATAAATTTCTATGATTAATTTTTCTTATCTATTATTTTAAGCCCTTAGTTCATAGTTTGACGAAATGATCAGCCAAATACATTCACGACTAATTTTGATGACAAAGCATCATCTTCAGGTCTGCGGAAAAAACCATCTATAAATTGGGTTGAAGAAAATGTAAAATATAATAATAATATTTAGCACCGCGTCTTACTGCCCATTCGGGTTATACGCTTTAAGTACTAATTACTCTAATGGATTAGGAAATTGGGATGGTTGAATTAGAGGAGGTGAACCCGCATTTGCGTGGAGGGAAAGTGGAAAACCACCCCCAGTTCACCCGACCGAGATTCGAACCTCGATCTCCCTGTCCTCAGCAGTCGAGCTTCAACACGACAAGCACTTTAGCCAACTACGCCACCGAGGCGGGTAAAATGTAAAAACATAAGTGAATGAGAAAGACAGTTGTAGGTGAGTTATTAGAAAGAATTGAGAAATTAATGTGTTAGATGAAAAGTAAGAGGTAGGAAAGACAAACATTTAATATACCAGACTCATAATTTACCAACTGTGAGGAAGGCGGTGCTCCGTAATGTAAAAAGAGGTGTGGCTGCTTGAATAATTTACGTAGTTGACTAACGCGTTAGTCGTGTTGAGCTACTCGACTGCTGAGGACGGGGAGATCGAGGTTTCGAATCTTGGTCGGGTGAACTGGGAGTGGTTTTTCCTAAATGGTTTTCCACTCTCCCTCCACGCAAATGCGGGTTCACTTATCCTAATCCATTAGCGTAATTAGTACTTAAAGCGTATAACCCAAACGGGTAGTAAGACGCGGTGCTAAATATTATTATTATTGAATAATTTATATCCATACCATGTGGATTGAGTAGGGAAATCTAGAACTTTACATTCGTTACTGTTTCCAACCTGTGGCAGTGTTTTATTAAAGCCATATATTTTCCACTACCGGCTGGCCAGCCCTGTCATAACTTTGTATGCTTTATAATCTATCTTAAGACTAGGACAGACACAACATCAAGTCCACAGCCATTAATTTATCAATGTGGAAGGATAAACACACCTTTTCATCAAATGATAAATTTTCGGTCATGCCAGGAATCTAACTCGATTCACTTAGATCAGTAGGTAGACACTCTATTGACTGAGCTAAGGTGTTGTACTAGAAGCATCTTGGTCAGGTGTACCGAGGGTGGTTTTTCCAAAATGGTTTTCTCTCCTTGCCTCCGCACAAATGTGGGTACACTTCCTCTAAATATAACCTTCTTAATGCCTAAAACTATGGGTGTAATTCATACATAAGTTTTTATAACTCATACGTGTAGTAAGACATGGTGCTAAAGAATAAAATCAAGCCACCATAGTAGACATCAATTTGGCTTTGCACATCCCTAAAGTCAGCAAATTAGGTAATTAGTATCTGGAGATAAGTAAACTCTGGCTTTTGAGTATTTAGTAAATAATCCCATTACTAAATTACACTCTAAATCAGTGGTATTCAACCAGGGGGACGGTAAAATCAAAAAAATAGATGTAGATTATAGAATATGTATAGCTTTTGAAGGGATATAGTTTCTAGAGAGGTTGCACCCAAAGGTGCAGAAAGAGGGGTGGGGGTGTCCAGACACCCCCTTCAATATTTATGTACCAAAGCTTTTATTGGCCAGAGCAAGACGGCTGTAGCTAAAGGTAGCCCCCNCTTGAAACTCATATAATTAGTTTAGAATTATGTTCAGATGCTCTAAAATCCCCCCCCCCACACACACACACACTGAAAAATATTACCTTTCTACACCATTGGTTGCAAGAGAAAATTTTACTATACCCTTAGTGATTAAAAGTTTATAGATGCATAGAAACCTCCCCAGGGGGGTCCAAACTCTACCTCGCCTTTCTACACCCTTGGTAACTTGCTTTATACACTGACTTCTTTAGGGCTACAAAGTTGAGAAATTACATTTGGGGATACTGCAACAAAAAGAGGTTGAATATCGTAGTTTTAAGGCAGAATTAAATGATCTGTGCCAATTATCAAAGTACAAATTGGCAAGTAATGATCGGATGTAGTATACAGTGGGTAAAATATACATACCAAAGCACTTGCAGCACAAGGCCAAGTAAGCCCAGTACTAAATGGCAAGATTATACTTATTCGGGTTTAAAAATAACAATTCAAAACTGTGTGTTATTTTATTTTATTGCAACAACTCATTAAAATCCTAAAATATAGAAATGTAAACACTATGGCCATCTTATAAGCTACGCCATAGTGGAACAATGGAGAAGAAGCTTGCTTTCTTTAACCCTCGAGCGGACACACCACCTCGGCTACCTGCTGGTATACTTTTAAACTAATTAATTTGTTTGAAAATCAAAGCTATTTCAAATACACCTAAAACATAAAATACCCCACATGCCCACTCTAACAACACCAAGTTTTTATATTTATCAAATTAATGATTTTTGAACAATTATTCCATTGTTTAGAAAACTATTAGTAGCAAATTGTGTTGTTCGCTTATTGTAGCAAGGGTCCTGTGTTTGATTATCGGCAACGCTTTTTAAGTTCTCACTGGTGAATTTACAGTCCGATTGTTTTGTATGCCATGGAGATAAGTTAGTTTGTATACAACAAAATTGTTTTAGAAAGTCAACTTTTTTTCATAATGAATAAAAAACCACTGATAACTACCCATTTTGGATTATTCCTAGCACAGAAATCCGTAAAACATTAATGGAATTTTCAGAAAAGGATTGAGGCTGATATAGTATCTAAATTTCTTTAAATGTTCGTATATAAATTGTATATGTATTGTATGTGTATTCACATAGTATTTTTTTTATCAGTAGAGTACAAATCAAGAAATTAGTAGCTTAAACAAAGAAATATATATTTTTTCTAAAATCAAAGTACTTCACTTTTAGATAAAGTCCCAAGTTATGAATAGTGGAACTTTCTAATTATTTTAGTCTACATCCATTACTGTTCCCAGACTATGACTCGGGTCAGTTTTTTTTTTTATTCGCGCCTTATATTTTCCACTACCAGCTTGCTTGACCTGTGCTAGTTTCATATGACTTATAATCTACCTTAAGACTTATAGACAGGCAAAACCTATAGTCCCTGGCTATTAATTCATCACTGTGAAAGGGTAAACCCATATTTTCACTAATGATAAATTTTCGGCCATGCCGGGAATCGAACCCGGGACCTTTAGCTCAGTAGGCAGACACGCTACAGACTGAGCTAAGGTGTCAAAAACTTACTCTTTACTAACAAAACCCCAAAAATTAATAATGAATGCATGTATCAACAGTATGAGGAAATTGACTGGGGTATAGAGTATGTGCCTGTGCCCTCTATTGTTACGTTGGCACGCCCGCTCGAGGGTACAAGGGCAGACAAAGGGTATATCAGCTCACCTTTCACTAGTTTGAGTCTCCATATGTTCTATAAAATAACAAGACATTGAAATAATCTTGAACAAGTTTCACACACAGCCAATATTATTAACTATATCTTACCCCATTAATTCTAACACTGCAAAACGTAGAACCAAACAATTTATGTTTTTTTGATATTCATTTATTTAAATTACTTTTAAAATCTATATTCTAAAGCTAATAATTATCCATTAGACAGAGCCAATCCTATGAAAGTTAGGCTTCATTCTTGAACACACATTTTGTAGATGATAAATTTACCTGTGTTTTTCTTTTCAATAACTAACCTCAGCGCAGACAGCCAGTAGTGCCGTAAGAGCTACTGCCCCCAAAATTGCTGCACTACCATAATACACTACAGAACATTCCACTTGACATTTAGGTTAAGATCAAACCTAGCTCTTAATACTATTACTAAGCTTAAATAAATACACTTTTTTCTAAACAAACTACACTAACACAAAACAAGCAAATCAACAAAGACAAATTATATTGATTGCGTAAATAAACAATGGTTGGAAGTTTGGGCTGTTTTCAAGGTATTTTACCCAATAATAGCATTGTTCAAAGTTAACGATCCGAGTCAAAACAATCAAAAGGCTTCATAACAGAGTGATTGGTGTAGTCTAGTTTGCAATGCCGATGAATATTGATGTTCAGCCCGTTAGAAACAGTTGGGAGTAACAAGTCCCCCGCCGGGTGTCTCGGGAGATACAACCACACAACTTCCTTGTTGTCGAGTGAAGTAGGAACTCAAACATCGTCGTCATAAGAGAGCTTGGCAAGTCGTCGACAGTAAGACAGCACTAAATGATCTACACAGCTTCAGTCAAACATGAGTAAAATGTACAACTTGGTGTTTATAAAGTTAAATTCACATAGACTTGCTGTAAATGTTTCTAAAATATGATCAGGTAAAAAGGTTTAATAGTATTATGCACAATTTTTGGCTGGACAAATCCTTTTTGACGTTTCTATCTAGTTGAATACTATTTAAAGCAACTTCCAAATATTTTTTTATATAAAAAATTGGCAATGGTTGAGCACATGCAAAAATTATGGTAAACTAGATCTCAACACGCACACACGCAGATTACATATTGATTCTACACCAAAAAAAATCAAGTCAAAAACTATTTTTAAAAATTGCACAACTTAGCACTTTGTGCTTCACAATGTTTAATGTCACATTTATAACTACTCCAATACATTTCATTGTTGACAGACACATTTCATGCAAACGGGAACTAAAACAGACAATGCCGTCAAAGGATAACATTAACTTGTGTGCTGAATTAATTCTTTATTTGAATCAGAGGCAAGGACTTTGTTCTTTATGTCGAGACATTGCCTTGTTTGTAGAGGGTACTTGGTTTGGTGCCAAGGTGTTGCAACATTGAATGGTGTTTTATTTATTTGAGAAGAAATTGATTTGGTAAACAATTAATCTGAGATGAATCAAAGCAAATCTACATTGCTAAAAGGGGCCTAACATAATATCTACTAACACAAAACAATAAGAACATTATAATATGCTTTTATAATAGTATAAATCAATATCCAAAGTTAATAATGTGCAACACAATAAAGAAAGAATTAAATTATGTCTCAGTAATACAGTAGTTTCCATCTTCATGCTTCAAGCCTTGATCAACTCTTGAAAACCCGTAAATATTTATGATCATAAACTGCTGTAAGTAAACACAAATAAAAAAAACTTTCGTTTTAAAAACCTAAACATTAAAAAAAGGGACATTGTTAAAACAAAGCATCATCTTCTTCTAAAAAAAATCACTTCAGATTTGGCTAAACACAAACCAAATATGTCAAGATTGTAAATTGAAACAACTTGACAACAGACAACCACATCACTGCCCATTATCTTAACAACAGGGACACTCTTCTCCTAAATAATAAATTAATGTAGTCCAGCTGAGACTGGTGGTGGGTGGGGAGGGCGGGAAGCTCAATGAGCTGGGCGCTCACAGGGTCTTGGCGCGTTCTAGCAAGTCCTCGACAAACTTCTGAAACATAACAATAGCTATAGTTAATATTTGATCGTTCAAAAATAATGTATCAATCAGTTATGTTTATGATTAAAGAATAATTAACAAATTCATAGATCAAATCGCAATTAAGTGGACTTTTTTTTAAATATTTTTAATGAATGAACCTCTAAAAAAAGTGTTATAATAATATAAGTTTTTATTTTGAAGCCAAATTTGGAGTGGGTACATTTTTACAGACCCAACTCCATATCCCTGGTACTAATGGATGCTTGCTACCGTACTAACAGGTGCTTGGTGGCGTACTAACCTTGACCTCATGTGGTGACTTCTTAGCGTCAGCCAACAGCTCCTGAAACAACGAGAAAAATAGTGGGGTTTTCAAAATAAAATATTTTTTTCTAAACATAATGAAAATATATCACTCTAGTGTGAAATCCATGAAATCCTAACTTTCTTATTATTATTTTTAACCCTATTCTTCCTCATTGTTGGATGTTCTGGAAATAATACTGTCTTGTTCCAGTCCGTTGTCAGGTTTAGTGATCTTGTATTAGTGTTAGATAAAAAAAACAATACTCGAGGTAAGTGTGATCCATTTATTGAACAATGCAATGATGAGTAGGTTTGTCGAAAACAAACTAGTCCGAGAGCAAGACCACATGACCTGCCTGCCCTCTAGCATTACGGTAAGCTCAGCGGCTAAGGACGTGCGGGGAAGTCGAGTAGGACGTTATACTCTACAAAAGTGTTACAAGTGCTTCTTGTTTTCTAGTCAAATAGTGCTAATCTTGTTTGTATTTTTCACATTTATATGAAAGCTTTAGTTAATGAATCTGAGCTTTGCAAATTTCTAGCCAATCCTTTATTTTAACCCCTGCCCTTTCTCTACAGCCAAGTGTGGTAGGTGCCATAAACTGTTATGACTATCACCAGGTACTGTCAAAACTCACATTTCGATACTAACATCGTCCAGAAAGTAATAGTGTATATTTTTAAATAAATTGACACGACAATCTCTACATCTTGTGGCGCAAGTACGAACAAAAAAAATATATAGTTTTTACCTGGAGATGTCTTCTCCTACGATCATCACTGTCCATATCCAACAACTCATCTATATCCACCTCCACTTCGCGGCTCTTAGTGGTATCCTGGAACAATAAAATATACACATTATGACGACACTAATGCCGGGATCATGATCAACTTAACGTAAAGGACCTCCTCGTGTGTTTATATGGAAGCCTTCACAATGCAGTTAACTCAACATAAGATATGTCCTGGTAGGTCTTTTACTTTAAGTGAACGTTACTTGAAGGGTATCGCGTGATCTAGCCAGCCAATCATTATGCGAATGATGTAAACAGTCATTCATTTGTTGGTATTCTGACCAAGAATAACTGTTTAGCTTAAGGTCTAGTGATCAAACATTGAAACAAAGTAATTATCTAATTTAGGAAAGCTAAATTTACCAATTTTTTTTTTAAATATATATTTATTATATCGATTAAAAACTGTAAGCATTCACAGATCATCACTGTACAACTAGTACAAATCACAGATCATACTCAAGAATGAAGATGTTTGACTCAAGTTGCTACATTAAGTTACGTTAAGTTGATTGTGATCCTGGCATGACTCCTCTATACCCACCCCCAACTACCTAAAATATAAACTTAGGGTTAGAGTAAAGGCTTCCAATTTAACCCATCCAACATCTACTAGTGATATTAATAATACTATATAAAACATTAACTGCCGGTGGAACAATTCAACAATCATACCTACATCTAATATTGATTTGACCATCATTAAAAAAAAACTCCAGGTATTCCTGGTTCATGTACTTCTGCTGTCTTAAAAGAGTTGATATTTTACTACAACAAAGTGTACTAGATACAACAATAGTCAAATAAGAGCAAAGTCATTACTTATCTAAAGCTATTAGTTGATGACCTTCAACATATTTCAACAAAGATAGTGATTACAATATGAAGAGTAACTGATCTTTACAGTAGTGTTGTGAGATTTTATCAACATAAAATATGATATGCTCTTGTAATATAATCTACTTTTATCATTGCCGAGTTTTATTTATTTACTTTATTCATAACTGATGTAGGCTACAAAAAGTGGAAAACTGATTGGCGAACACCAATCTACAAAAAATACCCTTCAAGCCAACTCACAAATACTAGTTTGCTACGCAAAAAATGTGGTGTAAAACTGCTAATAGTGAACAGCACTATCGACTTTTTATTTATTTGAGGTCTTTAACGTACACTTTATGAACCAAATGATTATATCAGTACACAATAATTTCTATGATCAAGAGCGAAAGGGCCCACCAATTTTTGGTGGGAAAGGCATTTTCAAATACCTTCCAGGATTCTTTTACATGTCACAATCGAAATGGGGCCGACTGGGGTTGGGTTTGAACCCTCAAATATGAGGTTCTGAGGTGAGCAAATTTACCTCAAGACCACAGAGGTCAACTAATGACATGTTGAACTAATCCAGAGTTGTTTCTAAATAGTGGATAGTAGAAGATAAAATGTGGTCAATCACAGAATAAAAAGCCCCCCTACCGCCGTTTGGGTATGACCCAAGATCTACGCAGATCAGAAGAGAAAATAAAATGTGGTTGGGGGCCGGTATGCAACTAAATGTAACCGCCTTATAGACCTTAGCTAATATTCTTAATATACACATTTACCTATTATAAATAATCTGTGATTTTTGTGAAAGACAAATTCAAGAGTAGACACTCCGCAGGAAGACATCACACAATACACTGTTGCCAAACTTATTGAGAAGTTCAAAAGGACCAGAAGTGTTAGCGACTAAACAAGAGACATGGCCATTCATAAGCATCCACCAATGAATTCATGTCGGCCATGATACGTACTGACAGAGTTTGAAAAGAGCTCAATAATGGCATCCGTCCAGAATTCAAAAAGTCTCCTGGAGACTTTTGAATCATCTACATTTTTTGCAGATTCTGCGCTCAATTTTCTACGAATGTGTAAAAGATGCTCTACTGTAGTATATTACATGGTCAAAAGTCCTTCCTGTTTAGTTTAACCCGCCTCCATGGCATAGTTACCTAAACTGTTAGTTTCATGTTGAGCCAGACTACAGAGTACGAGGAGATTGAGGTTCGAATCTCGGTCGGGTGAACTGGGAGGGGGGGGAGGGGGTGGTTCCTAAATGGTTTTCCACTCTTCCTCTACGCAAATGTGGGTTCACTTCCTATAAATCTAACCGTCCCATTTATGAACACATTAGTGTAAGTAATATTTAAGCGTATAACCCGAATGGGCACACTTTTGTTTTGGCGTTTGGAAATAAAATTAATATGTATTTCTAGCCAAGTATTTAAATTCCCCAAAATTGGTTTCAAATAAATACTCACAGAGGACTCATACAATTTCTGCAGTTCGTCATAGAGCCACATTTCCACGGCCAGTCTCTTACGGATGAGACTCATTTGGTGAGTACCATATTTGGCCGTTAGAAATTTCTCCCTGCGCTCCTTCACTTCCAAGCCCTTTTCATTAAAATTGACATGAAGACCAGACTTTGCAGGACTGCGTCCGCTCCCAGCTCGACTTGGTACCTCCGTAATGACAGGGCTGGGTGAACCAGAGTTACTGAACAAACCACACTCCATCGCTGCGGTACTCTGTAACAAGGCAGGGACATTGGACATGACTACTCTGTAACAAGACATGGGCATTGGCCATCACTGTTCTGTAACAAGGCAGGGACATTGGCCATCACTGTTCTATAACAAGGCAGGGCCATTGGCAGTCATTATATTTATTCCTTATTTTTTAGTTTGTTTGAACTGTTTTTACTAAAAGTTTTTTTTAATAACCATGAACTTGGTGTCATTAGCTTCCCCACATTTTTGTAAGAGTAATACTAGTAAATATTTTGAGATTTCCAGGTTTTTTTAGAGAGAAAAATGTACCTTAAAAGTACAAAGGTTGGGTTTTGTCCTCATTATTTTAGACATTAATTTTGGCCTTTATATTTGTGATGTCATCTAACCGGTATGATAGTTCTTATCAATTAGTTTCCGATTTGATTCGAATTGATTAATGTGAGGTTTATTTGTAGCCGTTCAAGATTTCTTCAAACAAGATAAACAGATAGATGTGTACGTTTTGCAAGAGTTTAGTTTGCTCCTAAAAGAGGTGAAATTTGTTTTTGTAAAAACTATATTTCTATGGGATATAACTTTAGGTGTGTATGTTCTCAAACAAAGATATTGGCTCTTTTACAAGCAAAGTGGTCGCGTGACATCCTGTTTCTAAGGTTAGTTTTCAGTAAATATACATCTTTGAAGTAATAGTCTCGAGATATCTGAAATTGAACCCTAGAAATATGCCTGACTTTATTAGAGTTATGTTCTGGTTCCTGTCTTTAGAAACATACCTGACCACACTACCTAGAGCTATTATTATTCTGCTCACTGCCCCTAAAGTTGACTGTTCACCCAAATATGTTCAATCCCCACACCAAGGTGTAACTTTTTGTTACCGAGATGAAAGTATTGTTATTGCCGACACAACAAAGAAGGAAGTTAATGTAACCAGTAACCGGAAAATGGGAGGGTAGTGACCCGAGACTTACCCGTCTAATAACAAAACTGCCTTGCAAACAGCCACGAAACCGTATCACACCAATAAAATACTAGACCAGTAATAACATTACTTAACACATATTTCAACTACTAAAAGCATCTTCAATCATTAACTCATTACCACCCACGGACATTTTTTATGTATGTGATAGTTTTAGAGTTTGCCGCAACACTGGATGAACTTGTCGCCATATGAGATACTTTAGTTCAGTGAACTAGCAGCAGGAAGTGTTAGAACAAACCATCTAAGCTAGGTTCATACTCAAAAAATTATGCGTTATTGGATCCGCTTAAGTCATTAAACAATTTAAAAAAACTTTGATTTATAAGCCATTCTTTTTTTTACTCAGTTAAAATTGGGATCCACACAATACTTTTCTCAGACATAACAAAATATAAACCGTTAGCAAATGAATAGCGATAGCTGAGCAAACACAATATGACATTTAGTGGCGTAATTTTTACTAATTAAGATAGTATATATCTATTGCCTAGTAATTGCTTAGTCTATGGCATTGAAAATGCACTGCCGAACTTATATCATGTTCATTATAGAGTATGGAATAAATAATTCGTAAACAAACTAAACGCGAAACGTGTATTTAATAAATTACGTCTTATTATTTATTTTATGATTATGAACCAAGCTTAGTTTATGGTTGAAATCGATCAAATCCACTATTTTACCGAGATAATTACTTTTTGTTCAATAACATGAGGAAGAGGGAAAATATCATAGGAGCAGTCAAATAAAAGTGGCTGTGTTTTTATGTTCAAAAGGGCTAATACATTGTAAACCTCAATTGCTAATACATTGCTTAGTGCTATTTACCTATATTATGTTGGCAGTATGTATCCCTGAACAACAAAGAGCCATCATCGACCCATGTGCTAAACAATTCTTTATCATCGTGAACGGTTCCGTTTTGTACATTTTCCTATATAAATTGTTTTCATTCGATTAAGCAAGTGCTCAAACATGTTGGGTCCACTTCAAATATATGTTTATGTTTTAATAGCGACATCTATCGCGCACGAGCTCATACCAAACACTGCAAAGACAGCGTCTATATTTAAAAGATCTGATCTGGACTTGGAGATGTGTGCCGAAAACTTTGATGTACATTTGGACAAGATTATTAGGACTGATGACTCTCTTCGGATGGGTGCTAGGTACTTGAATGAGGTAGACGTTAGTTCTAGGGGTGATTGTTTGCGTCTGTGTTGCCAGACAGATTCCTGTGATGTCTTCATCTTTGAGGAAAAAGTGAGTTAAACCCATACGAGTGGCTGTCAGCAGCGATCTCTTATTTGACCCCTATCATGATTTTATGTCGTCCACCCCTTATCAATAAATTGTCCATATTATTTAGCTCTACAGTCGTGTGAAGTCTCCATTTTACGAAGCGCGCTTATGGAAATAGTTGCATTTTGGATTTTATTTTTTTTAGTTGTTTTTTTATTTAGAATGGTGCTTCAATTAGCTTTAATAGCTCGTTAGTGGAAACTATACAATATAAGACACAATAATAATAGGGTATGGTCAAAAATTATAACTAAAGAAAATATCAGATTTTTGTGTGTCAGGAATATTATGATAATGTGAAAGGAGGGTTTGGGGGAATAAACTCGTGTGAAGAAGTTGCACAAACGGGAAATATCAAAGATTTTATTTAAGAAAACATTTTTTAATTCAGTTTTGAAGACACCAATAAGCACTGGAATTAAGGAGGAATACAACAATACAATTTTAATACTTTAACAAACTCCCTTTGCCCTATACCAACCGGTGCCTGCCTTTCCTTGGTATGTCTTTTGACCCATTTATTTCCATGTTTCACAATAAAATATTTACGATTAGATGAATTGTGTTTTTATAACATGAAATAGTTTCAATAAATTGCTTGTAATTTATGTTAAAAAATAACACAAAGCTATGCTGCCCGTAAAGTAAACATCCCCGGAAGATAGTTCACGAAATCATGAGCACATCTAGAAATTTACTTTTGGCTGGGGTGTGCAATTATTTCTGAGCTCAATTAATTGGTAATTTTAAAAGCCCTTTTAATACGTGTGGTGGAATACCTCTTAGATTTCAACCTTACCTTGCTCAGACCTACTTTATTAGTGTAATAAAATATAGCCCGGACTAGCAGGGAGCGTTACAAAATAGAACGTCGAACCTTAATAATCGATATTTGATGTCACCCACTTCGGTGGCCGCATGGTCTAAGGCGTCACTCTAGCAATATACTTGACTACAGATGACCGGGAGCTCGGGATTCTAATCCCGATTGGGTGTATTGAGGATGGTTTTTCATATATAATTTTCCACTCTTCCTTCACGCAAATGCTGATGCACTTAATTTAAATTTAACCATCCTCATTTCTAGCTCAGTAGCGTAATTAGTACATATGCGTATAACCTGAACAGTTAGTATGACATGATGTTAATTTTTTTTTAACCATCGATGTAAAAGTTTTGATGACCGCGCCGTCGATGTTTTTAATCAATTATCTTAAAAATTTGATATTTTGTATTGAATTATTGATTTACAGATACAATAAATAATATTTACAAACAAAAACATATTTTGACAGATTGTGATTGTTCTAAGTCTTTCATATTATTTACACATCGACAGCCAATGTTGTTAAATTTATCTTATATGGAGGAAGGAAGCTTGCTAACGGGAAAAATAAGAACATCGCAACGCTGTTTCCATATGACAAGCGTGCAGTTCACACAGAGATTATTATTTATTGAAGCAGCTGCACTACTAAATCGCTCGTGGAAATGATATTGATCCACGCGTTATGTACTCAAGCTTGCAATAGAATAGACAAAAAAGTCGACGTGCTATTGTATCCATCTAAGTTGTCATACATATCCCTGTAACATACACAGAATAATCACTCGTTCCTGATTCTCCTGTTTTCGTACACTATCCCGTTTTAGTAAGTGTTCAAGAAAATGTCCGGATTTTGTTTTATAAGAAACATTCCGCTTTCAAGATACAAGTTTAAAAAAAATTCAAATGGTCGCAAGTAATAAGTTACGCGGGATACACTCGGCAACATTTGTTGAAAGCTTTGAATTCTAGCGCTACCTATATTTCATTTAACAAACTGAACAGTAAGATCTTGATCAGCTGCTGTTTGTTCTTTGAAACATAACGCATAATTTTCAATTTTTTGCGTGATTTTCTTTGGATAGAATCTACATCTATATTACATAAGAGTTTTTAGAAAGGAGGTCAGAATCCAGCTTACTTATTGTTTTATCAATTTTTTAAAGACAATCTATTTTAAAAAATTCCAGAAAATAAAATTTATTTTAACATTTATTATGAAATTTCATCTATATTAAATTTCTTACGATGTTTTACGCCTAATTTTACTGCAATTTGAGTAACTTATTCTAAAATGTAATATTATTCTCTTACTATCAATCATTTTATCAAATAACTAAACAATTAAAATAATCAATTTAACCATATAAATAAAATTAGGCCCATCAGTAATATAAGGCGGCTTGGGTGGTATGATGGAAAATCATCGGACCCATACATGAGGAGAGAGGGGTCATCGAAAATCATGTGGGTGGGGGGNGGGAAGCCTTATATAGTTTAAAGACAACCCTTAGTGAAATAATAATAAATAAATTTTATTTAATAAATAAAAATGGGGTTAATTTATAAAATCGTACTAGGTATTAACTCTTAATTTACTTAACTTCCATTGAATTTCATTTTTACGGCCCAGATTGCTGAGGTGAGTAGGAAATGGTCAGCGTAGACACACAGCAATTAGGCCTACTGTTTTTTTTAACAAAAAATTCTCCTATCACATTCTCTATGTTATAGTCTCCTGTTACATCCTTTATATTATACTCTGTTTTCTGTCACATTATCTATGTTATAGTCTCCTGTTACATCCTTTATATTATACTCTGTTTCCTGTCACATTCTCTATGTTATAGTCTCTTCTCACATTATCTATGTTATAATCTCATGTTACATCCTTAATATTATATTCTGTTTCCTGTCACAATATCTATATATTTTAGTCTCCTGTCACATTATCTATGTTATAGTCTCATGTTACATCCTCTATATTATATTCTGTTTCCTGTCACATTATCTATATATTATAGTCTCCTGTCACATTATCTATGTTATAGTCTCCTGTTACATCCTCTATATTATATTCTGTTTCCTGTCACATTATCTATATATTATAGTCTCCTCTCACATTATCTATATATTATAGTCTCCTCTCACATTATCTATATATTATAGTCTCCTCTCACATTATCTATGTTATAGTCTCATTGTTACATCCTCTATATTATACATCCTCTATATTATATCCTGTTTCCTGTCACATTATCTATATATTATAGTCTCCTGTCACATTATCTATATTATAGTCTCCTGTTACTTCCTCTATATTATATTTTGTTTCCTGTCACATTATCTATATATTATAGTCTCCTCTCACATTATCTATATATTATAGTCTCCTCTCACATTATCTATGTTATAGTCTCCTGTTACATCCTCTATATTATATTCGGTTTCCTGTCACATTATCTATATATTATAGTCTCCTGTCACATTATCTATGTTATAGTCTCCTGTTACTTCCTCTATATTATTATTTGTTTCCTGTCACATTATCTATATATTATATAGTCTCCTCTCACATTATCTATATATTATAGTCTCCTCTCACATTATCTATGTTATAGTCTCCTGTTACATCCTCTATATTATATTCTGTTTCCTGTCACATTATCTATATTATAGTCTCCTCTCACATTATCTATATATTATAGTCTCCTGTCACATTATCTATATATTATAGTCTCCTGTTACATCCTTTATATTATACTCTGTTTCCTGTCACATCTATATATTATAGTCTCCTCTCACATTCTCTATGTTATAGTCTCCTGGAAGCTGCTACTTGTTTCACTGTGGCCTTCCTGACGACTTTAAATGTAAGTTCACAAAACACCACAACTATACCAGTGCTGTGTTGACCATCAACAAACACCTCAATGAACTTGAATCCCAGATAAAGCTCACCAAACACGAAAAGGACCTCAACAGGTTAAGGTGAGACCACACCTTTCACATCACTATAACACTAAAAACTTTGTTGTGTCGACGCTGAAAGAGACTTGTGTTTTGTGTCTAGGAAGCCACAGCTCGATATACAAGATGGAACCAGCTCGGTGCCTCCAATCCTTACCACAACCCAACCTAAGGTTGTCCCAGCTACCAGTGACTCGGCTGCAGGTTTGTATATCGCTTTGATCACTTGATTAAGCCCTATTCACATACTTTGTACCAGTAAGATGAGATCGACTCCACAGTAACAGAGTGCTCTGTCCACAGAGTTTCAATCCACAAGTCTTTAGTATTAGGTGAAAGTTTTTTCAACTTTAAAAGTTTCTTAATGGCTCTTGCATTGGATGGCTGTGAAGAGTCAATTACAAGTGAACCAATAAATGATCATCAATGTGCAAATTGAAGTGAAACTATCATTATTTTCTAAATAGGCCTATATCGCGTGTTCGGTTATCTACCTTTAATTGCAATTCATAGAAAACATTTTACTTACCAAGGTTACAGTTGCTTTAAGTAAAAACACTGCACAGAAAATTAAAATGATGAAAATAATGTTGTTTTTATAGAGTTTGCTAAAATGGTCTTATTTTAACAAATTTTATTGTTTAAAGTATTATACTTTCCACTGGCACCGACTCCATGGGACTGGGGGGGGGCTCGGGCTCCTCCATGTTGTCGGCGAGGGGCAGAGTACTCCCAATATTCTAATGCATCTGAACATAGCAGTACTTAACACACATCAGGTTGTGCTGGACAACTTGAATCTTAGACCACTTGTAAAAGAGTTCAGTAAAAACAACCCAACAGCTTTTGCCTTATTTTGAAGTCATTTTGATAGAATTTTGTTGAGTATTTCTTTGATTATTTATATATAGATATTACATTTAAGTTTCCTTGCTTATTTTATTTTAATATTTTATTCAATAAAACTGTTAAGATACTTTGAATAGTATGTTTTCATCGTTTCAAATTATTTCACACATCTCCTCTTACATCCGAGAAGACAAAACTTGTTTTGTAGTAGGTTATACCCAGGCATAACTTTTTAATATCAAGCTGTTTAAAATAATAAAGTTTAATTGAAAAAAAAAACAAGATTTAGACCCAAAATTCAAGTTTTAAGGCCTTGATTTTTAAATAAGTTCTGGGGGAGGACCCTCGGCCCCTCCATCCACCAGGGGGTATTCCCCCCTGAACCAATAATTTTCACAAGTTGGCGCCCTTGAATTAGTTTCACATTTTTGGTTGACACAATATTACGTGATCAAGGACATCAAGAGTGTACTTACACAAACTTGTAATTCATACGGACTTAATGATTGTAAGGATACAGAGCTTACACAGAATGTGGACAAGGCCTTACTTTTAACCATATCCGCTATGTAGCTCCTTACTATGTCTATACCCCAGCTATTAAATTATAACTTCCCAACTAATTAAGTGTATACATTCTGAGATAGGGTAAATTATGAATATATATCTTATGTAACTGGTATATTTTTGTTAACTCGGCACCAGGCAATACCCAGAATTTTGTTGGGGAGGAGGAGGGCGGGGGATTCCTACAATTTAAAGTACTTTAAAACATAATTTGGGTTGAAGGTGTTGTAAATTTTGTGCAAATCCAGTTGGAATGAGATATCTAGGATATTTTTGTGGAAAAACTTCGTGAACAGTCAGCTATGAATGGTGTATGGTTTGAAAGGAAATCCAACAGGTCAATGTGAAAGTGCCTTACGTTTGTTTGGTCATGTTGAGAGGATAAGTGTAGATCAAGTGATGAATAAAATATATGAAGGTAGTGTGTGTGAATCAAAGGAAGATGTGGCTAAATGTTGTAGAAGAATGTGTGAAAAAAGAGAAACATTAAGAGTTTTGAGAATAAAATAGTATGTATGACTCGGTGTATGGATGCTGTTGAAGGATCGGAGTATACAAAGATAGGGAAGTGTGGAGAAAGTTAGTGAGGACGGATTAAGTATGGCGTAGTTGTTTTTTGAGCTATACTCACAGTTTCTTGCCTACCACATAAGGGATCGGCGTCAATAGGTAAATATGTATAAGCTACTAACTTGGCATAGACGACAGACATATTATCGGTACTGCTTTGCCAGGGCACATGGGTTAAAACGTTTCACATTTGTATATAGGCATTATAATAAGCCATTTACAGTTTAGCCTGTGAACCTTTTAATCAGTCAACAAGACCATCAGTGGTTGTAATGGTCTCGACTAAGTGTTTTATTATTTCAAACTGTGTTGTGTATCTACTAAATATGGTCATTGTAAGCCTGACGCTTGAGAGGACTATAATGTGGCGACTGAAACTCGAAGATTTGTGATTCTATGGTATTGCCGCTTTACGCTGACCGAGATATCTAAGTGTGTGGGAAGCACTGTTTGGCAGCTTTAGCCCCTCTTGTGAACCACGTGACCCTTGCCGTAATTGGTCAATCGACGGTTGAGGGGATGTGAAGTCCAAGATGGTGTGGAATCGAGAACTGGGAGTTTCTCTCTAAGTCACACTGGAGTGGTATGGGATGACATGGTACCACAAATTTTACAAGAAGTAGGCAAAACGAAATAGTATCAAAGAAGAAGGGAGTTTTGATTCCATTGCAATGTTGAGGGAGGTACAGTTTGTGTATTGTATTGTTGGGGCAGATCCAATTAGTCGTATGCTTTGAATGACTGTTACAGGCGTTAATATTGTATATTGTCTTGTTGTGGTAGGTGTAATTAGTGTTGTACATTGTATTGTTGTGTCAGGGCGCCAGTGCAGCCGGTACCAGTTTGAATAGCCGAGGCTCGGGGGAATGCATTGCCATCTATAACGCTTGTGATGGTATCGTCCAGTGCCCAGATGGAAGTGATGAGGGTCCCGAGTTGGGCTGTCCTGGACCAGGTTAGATCACTATCACTATTAACACTTTTATTGACAAGGGTCCTGAGTTGGGCTGTCCTGGACCAGGTTAGATCACTATCACTATTAACACTCTTAGTGATGAGTATCTTGAGTTGGGCTGTCCTGGACCAGGTTAGATTATTATCACCGTCAACACTTGTGAAAGATTGTTTGGGAGTTAGTGACTTCTGTTTCCTGATGTTGTCAGCGTTGCCTCCTGGTACCACTGCGCCTGCCCCCACCATCGTCCCGGGACCTGTGTTCCTACCGTCTTGGAACCAGGAGCAAGCCCCTCCAGCTTTGAAACGGCCATATGAAAGGACAGGTGAGACACTTCTTCCCGCACCATGAACCTCCAGAGTTTGCCTCATTTCACATAGATTTTAATTTATCTACATTTTGGTGAATCCATTATAAGACAAACTAGACAACCAGCATGTTAAAAAAATATGGATTTCTAAAACTACATTCTATTATTTAAAAACTGTAAACTCCTTTTGCCTCTATGGCAGAAAAAAAAAATTACAATTGATTTACATTCTTAGTCCATCTATTTAATCATATAAAGATAAACTATACAGTAATCAGGGACGTAGCCAGGGAGGGGCCGGGGCCCCCCGAAATCTAGATCCTTTATATGTTATTAAATATGTTTTTACAAAAAACAACCCTCAATAAAAATTAAAACATATTTACTATTGTGTTGGAATGTTGGGGTGGGCGGGTGTCTGGGTCTATGACGTAATTAATATCTGGGGGGGGGGGGGGG
>CABFOW010002378.1:86765-103950 GCA_902141385.1 Timema californicum
CCGGAATGAGACTCTACACCTCGACCTGCATATGCCTACCATCAAGGACCACTTCAGGAGACTGGCGCAGTCTTTCTACGCTAGACTTCCCGGTGCCACCAATCCTCTTATCCAGGGGCTTGTGAACTATGTCATCGACCCTGGTGGGTGCCATCGACGTCCCAAAGCCCTGCTCGGATAAGCGAGATGTGACAACAGTGGTTTGGGAGGCTCTCACCCAGCCCGCCATAGAGTAGTGTCTCCGCACGTAACTCTAAAAACCCTTATTCGGTTTCTCAAATTTCTTACCCCCCACCCCCAAGTAACTAATAATATGTAATATCTGTTTCTTTGTTTCAGAACTTCGCGAAACGCGACAACCCGTTCCTAATTTTGGCGAACCACATGGTGTGACCAATTGGTCGGTACATGTTGGAACTTGCTCTCGTGCTCCCCTTCAGGGAGTATCAGAGCATGCCATTTGATTTCGGTTTCGGCTCGCGTGAAGGACACACTCTCACGTTTTCCCTCACCAATGGGAAGCCCCTGTTTCCCCTATTGGACAAGGCCAGGCAGCAGTGGAGGGTATATAACACGGTGATTTCTGGAGCTGTTTTTAATGGTGACCCACCCTTGGGAACCACCGTTACGAAAGAGCATTAATAAAAGCTCGTCATTTTGGAAAGACTATTTTCATCGTAACTCCCTATCCCTCCGCAACTAACCCTTACCTCCCATCGCGACTCACGTTGCCGGGACTGTTCCTCTGCCTCCCACCACGACTCACGTTGCCGGGACAGTTCCTTTGCCTCGCACCGCGACTCACGTTTCCGGGACTTTATCCGCACCTCCCACCGCGACTCCGTGTTACCGGGACTCTGTCCTCTCACCCTCCAACCTGATCGTCCCTTACGGCGGTGACCTCACGGGATGGGATACACCCGTCGCGCCAGCAAGGCCCTCCGACAGAAGACCCTAAAGAAGACAGCTGCAACCAAACAATACTCCACCCGTGGACCCGTCTTCTACGATCCCGACTGCAACCACCAGACCCCCGAATGCCAAAACTCCGCTGCAGCATCTCCAATAGTCCCTGCCCCCGAGTTAACTCATTCCTCCCCTCCTCTTCACCGACCATCCGACTCCCACCTACTCCAATTTCCCCTTTTAGCCTTGAGCGTTACCATTTACATACCCTAGCCACTCCCTTCCTTACCCCCACCTACTGGACCCGCGAGATCGACGCCTAGAAAAAAGTCTCCCGGAGACTGGACTTTGACTAGACAAAACCAGTTACCCCGAAGCCGCATTGAAGGGATAACATAGTCTATAGTAGAACACTTTCTTACTTCTTGGTAAGTGAGTACCGGAGTACGGTCTAAGCAAGTGTGCTGACAATCCAAATGCTTCGTCTCCAATAAAAGCAAAAGGCTACTTGCTACCTTGTTTGGTACCACTATGATGTAGTTTATAAGATAGGGTCATAGTGTAATTACAGTAGCCCCATGGCTTCTTTGGTGCTGACTGACAGCTTTGAAAAGTTACCAGACCAAATTACGTATCCCTACGCTGAACCAGATGATCTGCAAAAACATGTGTTTAGCAGCTGTCACATTTGACAGTCCAAATTTAGGTATATACCTAAATTATGACTGTCAGAAGTCAGCTGTGAGTTGTCAGTCAGCACCAAAGAAGCCATGGGGCTACTGTAGTAGAGATAATACTGCTACCTTGTTTGGTTCAACTATGGTGTAGTTTATAATATAGGATCATAGTGTAATCAGTCAAGATAATACCGCTACCTTGCTTGGTTCCACTATGGCGTAGTTCATGGGCACCATGAGAAGGGTGCAAGGAGGTGTACTTACACCCCACCCCACCTCTGGTTTATGAAAAAGTGGGGGGGAAAAGTGTATTTTGCATAAAATTAATCAACATTTGTTAAATAACTTTGGTAAATACAATCCATTTAAAAAAAATCAACTTTGGAACTAAAACTTGAGTTGTGTTGGTTGATTTCCAAATTCGTTACATGTTGATTGTACATTTTCCTGGGTGCACCCCCCTTCAAGTAATTCTGCCGGCACTCATAGTGTAGTTTATGATATTAAGAGTCATAGTGTAATTAGTCGAGGTAATGGTGTGTATTCCCCTCGTTCACCGCGAAATATACTAGCCTTAGCTTGTTTGTTTACACTATGTTGTAGGCCATAGTGTACCGTATCCATCAAGGTTGGGTTGCAACCTTTCAGGGTAGATTGAGCAATAGTGCAAGGAGGAAGTCCTGTGAGAATAGTATTAACTTGAGAGGTAATACCAGCGCACCATACAACTCCAAGTAACGGCAACTCGCAATATAGCGTGTGTTTTTTTTGTTTGTTTTATTTCAAACTAATTTGGACGCGCTAGAATACGAAGGGGAGAACAGTACCAAAGCAATAATTTAAACCTTAAAAATCTGCTTTTAAATGAACAAGATAATGTCATCTAGTTATTCGTGATGTTGCAGCCGACAAAAATGGTCTAGTAAACAAGATAATTCTTTGTGAGGTTGGGTTTAGGTGAATCAACCCTTTCCCACCCCTTAATTTTTTTATGTTTTTGAATTCATGCTCAGTGAATAAAAGCTAATTGGAGTCCTACAAAATGTACCTATAGCATCTTAAAACTCTTTTTTTTATATTGCTTCAAGGGTAGTTTGCTGTTTAGGTGACTGCTTACGTTAATGTAACGTAGTTTGCAATCATTGATAAATAATTTTATTACTAATCACGAGTATTTATTAGCATATTTATATTAATATTTCAATTATTGTATTAAATTGTAAATTCTAACTATTTTCAAATATGATACGAGTGGACATAATGTGTTGGAGGCTGAGGTAGGAGGGATGTGTGTCCATGCTATATCAAAAACATGCATTTAGTGTTTAATATTCTGAAACATTTGTTTTAAATAAGCACAAATAAAACTACCCCATCAATGTTTCAACACACCTCAAGGATAACATTTGTAGCGAAATATCGTACAATGGTACAGGAAGTCAGTCCTACATCAGACAAGAGACAACACTGCTTGGAACAATTTTCATTCCAATTTTGAGGGCCTTATGGAACGACCATACATGTATCAATCCACCGTTTTATACTGGATTAGGGTGCCTAACTACAGAATACAGATACGTCATGTTTTTCCCGCAAGTGAGAAGTTTCTATTTTTAAGCAGCTATTAGAATTGAGGGTGACTGGGTGGTTATTTGTTAGTTAATTACATTATCTAAAGAGCTTTTACATTTTATTTTTAAACTGAAGATTACCATAATTTGTCGAAAATACTATAAGAATCAAGTACAAAAAAGAGAATAAACGATATGACAATTCATTATTAGTTACGCATTATGAATTAGTATAAATACAGCCGTATACACAATATTATATTGAAAAGCTAATAAGTTTTAATCAAATGTAGTTTAAGTTTAAATTGTGTGTGTGTGTAAGGGGGAGGGGGGGTTGTCCAAACCCATACAGCCTACTCACCTCGTTGCATGTGACAAGTCCAAAGGGAATAAAAATATTCATTCAGATGCGTTCATAATGGTTGGGATCAGGTATTTTAAAAGAATTACTAAAGACTGTAGGTAAGTTAAGATACACCCAATCTACTGTAGAATAAGTGTTAACAGACAGATAGCAGAAGGTTATTTATTACAAACATTGCCTGTAAATCACTAACGTCAACATTTTCTGAAATAATTAATATTTTTTTATCAATTCTATATCATCAATTTTTTTATCTCCGAATAATTTAACATTAGTGACTTACAGCCAATGTTTGCAATAAATAACCTTTAGGTAGCGCTGAGTAAGATTCAAAATAACACACTGTATTTTTTTAAGTAAATTTTATTTTGTTTTGTTGGATAAGACGGCCTTTTAAACTTTTAACGTGTTGTCATTTTCGATTTCAAGAAGTGATTACATAGAAAACGCATAACGCAATACAAATGACTAATATGAGAGCAAAGTTCATGGTAGGAATTACAGTGATGTGTTTGTTTGGTTAGTGATTAATTTATAATTATGTTTTTGTGAGAGGACTAACTTCCTTACTCTTTGTTTTTAATCGTTTAAATTATTGATCAAATGCAACTTAGAGGGTTTCATGCTCAATTTGTGCCAATCTGAACCAATTTTACTTTTACTGTAATTCTCTAACCAAATATCCTTTGCAGATGTTATTATTTAAACTAAAAGGGCATTCGCCATTATGGCATTGTCCTAATTATCACTCCCAATCAGTTACATCTTAATAGGTTATTTTTTCTGTGGTTAAAATATTTTGTTTAACTTTTTTTAGATGGCCTATGTTCTAATACTCATGATATTTTACTTTGGTTACTAGTTGAAAAAAATATTTTCTCTCGGTTCATAATTTAAGAAACGAGTATTTGAAGAGGTGGGTGAAAATACCAGATATTAAATTGGCCAAATATGATTTTTCCGCACGGTAATATAAATACCCAAATTTGTAACACTTGCTACCACACTCAATACATTATTTAAGACAAACTTTAATAGTGCTAACACTACCTATAAATTTCTACTCAGGACATACAAGGCGCGAATAACCCAAACATGTCACCTTGTGCTAAGAATAATGTTAACTGTACCCACCTATATTCTAAGATAAAATTGCTTCTTATGACTTAATGTTAAAGTATTTCTTCTTAGTTTTATATTTGTTTAAACTATATGGATATTCAATATTCCAGATAAAGTTAAAAATTCTTCAACCATGTAGCATTTAGCAAGAACGTTAGTAGGGCCTCGAGGTAATATCTCATAAATGGAGGTGTAAAAAGTGTATTACTAATTATATTAATTTTTTAGTCTATAGGGAACTTTGTGCATGTATATTTTCATTTTGAGTTTCCAAATAAGGAATTTGCTTGGGATAGGTGTAGGGACAGAAAAAAGTTTGTTATTGTTTTTTGTTTTTGTTTTTCAGGATACTAAGTCCCACTCTATCTGTACTTGTGATGACACTTTCTGTGTATGCTCAGAGGGCATGGCTCTTTGGTTGCGGATTAGTTCTGTTCCCTCTAGGAGTTGCATTGGCAGGATGTTGGGCCCTTATCTTCAGCAAGATACTGTCCTCAGTGAGTGAAATACTAGCTATACTAGTCCTAGTATGACACGACTCTGTTCATTGTAGTTTTAATGGGAGTATGTTGGTTCATCTTCAGCAAGATACTGTTTTCAATGAGTAAAATATTAGCTATACTAGTCCTAGTATGACATGACTCTGTTCATTGTAGTTTTACTGGGAGGATGTTGGTACCTTATCTTCAGCAAGATACTGGCCACAGTGAGTACATTACTAGATATACTAGTCCTAGTATGACACAACTCTGTTCATTGTAGTTTTACTGGGAGGATGTTGGTTCATCTTCAGCAAGATACTGTCTTCAGTGAGTACAATATTAGATATACTAGTTCTAGTATGACATGACTCTGTTCATTGTAGTTTTACTGGGAGGATGTTGGTTCATCTTCAGCAAGATACCGTCTTCAGTGAGTACAGTAAAATATTAGATATACTAGTCCTAGTATGACATGACTCTCTTCATTGTAGTTTTACTGGGAGTATATTGGTTCATCTTCAGCAAGATACTGTCTTCAGTGAGTACAATATTAGCTATACTAGTCCTAGTATGACATGACTCTGTTCATTGTAGTTTTACTGGGAGGGTGTTGGTACCTTATCTTCAGAAAGATACTGTCTTCAGTGAGTACAATATTAGATATACTAGTTCTAGTATGTCTTGACTACTCTAATGTGTTATATTTGCTGTAGCAACTCGGTCTCACTCCACAATCCACCAGCTACGACATGTGGAAGGAAACGCCGGTGCCCATGTACATGGAGTTCTACCTGTTCAATTGGACCAATGGTTACATCTTTAACTCTAGCACTGAAAAAGCCACATTGGCTCGCACCAAACCCCACTTTGAACAGCTGGGGCCATACGTCTTTAGGTATTAGACAGTCATATTTCAATATTCTTAATCTTTGGTCGAGTGTAGATGTAGGTTCAAAACCTTCACTTAGCATGGTGAAATATTGTTAGTAAATATTAAATTTGATTAGTGTAATTAGCTTTTATATGGCGGAAGATAGTTACAAAACTACGTTAGCCTACTACCGTGGTATTCTGGGTTATTAACTAGACCTAGTCTGGATGTACCTTGAGTGGTTAGAGGTTTGAATCCCAGAGTATTGAGTGGGTTGTCAGAGTGAAGTATAGAGGGATGTTCGAAAGATAACTTATATTCATTGATGCCAAACATAGGTCTACTAATCTACTACATATTTTCCCCCCCATTTATTTGGAGTATTTAATGCCCATTTTCTGAATCAACTGATTATATCAGCGCATGACTTATAAACTAAATTAAATATAGAGCATACACAACACCCAGCCCTACCCCTACCCCCTACCCCAACTGTCAATTTATCATTGTGAAAGAGAAAAAACCACATTTCACCAATGATAATATTTTCAGCCATTCCAAGAATCAAACCTGGGAACCTTAGCTCAGTAAACAGGCACGTTACCGACTGAGCCATGGTGTCGGACAATATACTACACAAGTGGTTACACAGTAACACCTTATCCTGTGACATGGAAGCGTTCACTTTGTCGAGACACCCTCACAAACAACAGTAACACCTTATCCTGTGACATGGAAGCATTCACTTTGTCGAGACACCCTCACAAACTGCCTAACGGCCCGAGTTTGGCCCCGCGTGATGTAGAGATTTATTTATCAAATCTCCTCTTAGAAGTGTTTTTAGCGTACTCCCCAGCTCTATATAGTCTAGAGTATGGCTTTTCTTCATCTGGGATGAAGCTCTAAAGACAACCAAACAACTCGCGAGCATCCACCGGTTCTTACTTGGAACTTGCTGGTCCTGTTATAGTCATCAAGCAAGCAAGGTCCATCGGACACTGATTGCTTGCTTGTACACAGGATATACATATATATATATATATATATATATATAATACTACTATCATACTATCAGTAGGATTGTAACCAGGCGTGGCTTCACTTTAAAGAAAATGTAAGAGCATGGATTAATATCTTTTGCCAGATTAAACTTAAAAATAATAAACTCTTACAGTAGTACATTACAATGCAACAAATGTTTCCAGGATAACAACTGAAACTATGTTGAGAAGTAGCTGAAGGTATGTACAGGGTGTCTACCATCCGGGAAAATCAGGGAAAACGGGAATTAGCCGGGAATTTGAAGTGATCGGGAAAAAACGGGAATAAGTCGGGAATTTGGTAAATCATAATAAAAATCTGGGAAAATGATATTTTACTCAAAATATGAAATATGATAATCATTAAATCAGTAAATTATAATGTAATTTTTTTGTTTGTATCTGTGTAATATATTTTTAATTATAGTAAACAATTTTAATATGAATTAAAAAAATATTCAAATTTTAAAATTTATTATTATTCATAAAAAAGGCTAATAGAAAAATGAGGGTGGAGGGGGGGGTGTGAGTTAGGAGGATGTGACATACTTTTTTAGTCGGGAATTTTAGGAAATGATCAGGGAAAAGGTCGGGGATTTAATTGGTCAAGTTGAGTAGACACCATGTATGTAGAATCTGATAAAATAAAATTACCCAAACATATTTAGTGGCTCCTATTTTATTGCAAAACAGTTCTTGCTTAAATAAACACCCCTAATACTTTCATATGTAGGTTATTAAATGACTCAATGAATCAACTTTTGAATTGGTAATGTAATTAATTTCTTAAAGGGAGCATCATGTCCGTGTGAACTTGACTTGGAACAACAATGCCACGGTTACGTTCAGACAGATACGAACGTGGAAGTTTGTGCCAGAGCGCTCTAATGGAACTCTTTCAGACAATGTCACGACTATCAACACAATAGCGCTGGTATGTGAACTCTAGATGGAAAACAATATCTCTTATATAAACTGAAATAAAACAATTTTTATTTTTTCATTTAAAAACAAAAACAATTAATCTACTTACCCGCTTTGGTGGCCGTGTGGTCTAAGACGTTACTCTCGTGTGAACTAGACTGCTAAAGACAGGAGGTCAAGGTTCGATCCCGGTCGAGTGCACTGAGGGTAGTTTTTCATAAATAGTTTTCCACTCTACCACCTCCATGCAAATGCAGGTGCACTACCTCTGAATTAAACCATCCTAATCCCTAACCCGTTAGCCTAATTAGTATATTTAGGTGTACAAACAACCCAGACAGGTAGTAAGACGGGTAAATCCATGTGAAATCAACCAATTAATAAATAATTCTGGAACTTGATGTTTCAAATTTTGTTGATTTTTGGAAAATCGGTTCTATTTACTAAAAGGACGAAAAATATGAAATTTCAATTTTTTTTAACATTTCTTTTTGAGTTATTGGCTTTCAAAGTTTTGGAATTCGCATGATTTTGGCCACCTTTTAAAATCTTAATATGGCTCTATCTCAAAAACTATAAGGCTTAGAGAGGTGTAATTTGTACCATTTTCTTCAGGATTTTACAAGCTTTAATATGACGCGCAACTTGGCCATATTTAAATGTGTTTTTTTTAATTAAAAAATATATATAAAGTTTTTAATCTCAAAATCGAAATTTTTAATTTTTTTGTAAAAATATATTCTGTTTATACACCTTTTGGGAGCATATGTACCAAATTGGAAGATGGAATGACAATGGGATCATGTTGTAATAAATAGTTGCATACAGTGGTACGTGGCAAATTCACCCAGAATGAGGTATGCTATATCAAAAGTGGAAAAAAAATACTAACATTGAGGTTTGTTGTTAATAAGCTCAATATGCAGTTTTTGTTGCATTTTATTCTGTCAACCTTTTCATGGCGATACTTTTTTGAACTGTTGCATTATTTTTACCACTGGCAACTCACTTATTAAAGTTAGAGAAGTATTCAGAAGCTGGAAACCTTCATCAACATTCATAAATTCAGGATCTTCAGACCTACTAGTACCAGGTTTTACAATTCCAGTTTCATTATTTATTTTTTTGATTGTTCTATCTTTTCATTTCTTTCTTTTGATAGTTGGACTCTACAACCTGAACAAATTTCCATGTCTTTTTTCATATTGTGATTTAAGTATATCATCCAACTAGTCACATTTCTAAGATATTTTTTCTTGACCCAGTGTGATTTTTTCTTAAATGGGTTGCAACAAAACTTTGCCCAATTTCTTTCCATCTTCCCTTCACAGATAAACAGCAGGAAACAGTACTAATAGGACTGATAATGCAATAAACAATGATTAAAATAGAACCCCAAAAAAAGATTATTGTAGCCTAGGTCTTAATTACATGTCCATAAACTAAAATAAGAAAAGCCACTGAAATAAGTCACTTCAATAAGAAATAATACTGAGAAACCAAGCCAATAAAGTACATGGATGTTGTTTGTCTGGCAGTCACAGTAAAACTGATAGAACTTGTAAACAATAGCAGTGTTAAGTTGCTGCATGTGTGTATGACTCACTTTCCCCAGGGCTTGTCTTATCATGCATGAATCACTGTCTTCATTTGAAATGACATTTGAGACTCAATGTTGAGGAGCAGTAATTTCTTTTACATGTGCCTAGTAATAAATATAATTAATAAATTTAATTCTAAGCTAAACCTCATAGGGTTTTTCATAAGTTTTGAATTTTTTTAATGGTCCCTATTAAAAAACCTAAAAAAAAATTTTTTTTAATGTTTTAGGGTTAACTTAAAAGAGCAATAAATTTTCCCAGTTATTTTGTTTGTTACTGCAGGTGTTGATAAATACTCAGGGTATCAACACAATACACCTCATTCTGGGTGAATTTGCTGTGGTACTGCTATATTTAATTATTTATTACAACATGATCCCATCCTCATCCCATCTTCAAATTTGGTACATGTTCTCCCAAAAGGAATATAAATAGAATATATTTTTTAGAAAAAAATTAAAAATTTCGATTTTGCAATTTAACAAAAATACTTTTTTAAATTCCTTAGGAAAAAAATTAAATTGTTAAATATGGTCAAGTTGTATATCATATTAAATCTTGTAAAATCGTAAAGAGAATAGTACACATTCCATCTCTCTAGGTCTCATAGTTTTTGAGATAGAGCCATTTGAAGATTTTAAAATGCGGCCAAAATCACGCGAATTCCAAAACTTTGAAAGCCATTAACTCAAAAACGAAATGAAAAAAAATAATTGAAATTTCATATTTTTCATCCATTTAATAAATGGAACCAATGTTCCAAAAATTATCTTGTTCAGAGATGTGAAGGTCCAGACCATTGGTTGATTTCACATGGATTTACCCAGACGTGGTACTATAAAAAAAAAAAATTTACTTCAGGGATATTTGCTTACAAAAGGTTTTTTTTATAGATGGGTAGATTCTCTATATTTCTTGGATCCGAATATTAAATAAGGCATACGAAACTACGGCAGGCCTAGCAAGCCGGTAGTGGAAATATATGGCTTGAATAAAAAACTGGCCTGGGCCACAGACTGGAAACAGTAATGAATGTGAAGTAAATTTGGAAGAAAGTAAAGGAACGGTGGATAGAAAACATAAAAGGGAACACAGTTCACACTTTTAATTGTTAGCCATAATGTGTTTGTTACCTTTTATATGTTAAAATTTTTTTATTTTTTTTTGCTTACCTAGTGTCTAAAATTGTTATAACAAGTCAAGGTTTTCATGTTATTGTTTTCAAAATTGTTTTCTGAGATTTTTATGAAGCTTTACTAGCATAAAATTAAAGAGATGCGAGCGTACCATGTAATATAGTGATAGTGTGTAGAATGTTCCTTTCTGCTCGTAGGCTGCAAGCTACATGGCCCGTGACAAACCTATGTTGAGAATATTCATTAGTGGAATTTTGGAAGGGCTTGGCTCTGTGGTGGTCACCAAGACTTCGGGCCAGCTCCTATTGGAGGGATACGAAGACCCTATCCTCGACACCTTAAAGAACTTTCGTTCATTACTAAAGAATATCAACATTCCTTTCACCAAGTTTGGTTGGTTTGCGGAGGTAGGTGGAATAATTGGCTAACAATTTCGGAGAGTCCAGCTTATAGTTGATAACAAGATCTTATGTTATTCCGGTGACCCGGCAGTCTAGGGGTAAGGTGTCAGACTTTTGTGCTGGCGGCCGGGGTTCAATCCTCGGTCCCGGCAAAGATTTATCTGATTACCAAACCCTTCCTTCACATCTGACAAGACGTGTATTAACCACAACTTGTGAATGTGGGGAATGCCAGGCCTCCACCGTGGTTCGGATTCCACGTTAAACTGTAGGTTCTTCATTTCATCTCACAATCACCCTACCATTACACATTAGCGTAAGTGCGTATAACCCGAACGGGTAGTAAGACGCGGTGCTAATAATAATAATAATTATTATTATTATGTTATTCCAACATGTTTTTTGGGTTTGATATTGCTGCAAATATTCTTTTATCAACATTCACTTATGCTAAGTTAGTACCCGCATTGGTGGTTGCAAGGTTTAACGCATCACACTTGTATGAGACTGGACTGCCAATGACACGGGGATCAATTTATTAGTTCTAACCCAACCATTCTGTTCTTGATGATGATTTGTTCAACATGTGCGCTGGGTGGTACGTAATGTTAGTCTTGTTCTAGCGCAATAATTCCGCCAGCTACGATGGTTTGTTCAACATGTACACTGGCACAGATGATCTGAGCAAACTGGGTATGATGTACTCTTGGAATTATGAGCACCAGTCCCATTACTATGAAGAAAGTTGTGGATTGGTGCGCGGTACCACGGGAGAGATTTGCGCACCTGTCAAAGACATGGCCACATTGGATCTATTTTCTTCTGACATATGTGGGTAGGTCTAGTTAATTTATATATCTTCTTTGAGTGTAGTTAGAGAAAATGTTGATGATATTTAAGATTGAGAAGAGATCAAATCATTCAAATTTGTCTTTCGTAAATATTAACTTCTCCGTGTGAATTTATGTATCGTTCAGATCTGTGACCTTGAAGAAAGTGGGTGAGCTTGAGATGATGGGTATCACAGGGAACAAGTTCGAGGCGGATGCGAGCATATTTGATAACGGTACGCTATACCCATCACAGGCCTGCTATACTACGGGAGAATCTGTCTATTCTGGTGTCATGAACATCTCAACGTGCAAGTGGGGCGCGCCAGCTTTCATCTCGTACCCACATTTCTACCTGGCTGACAGTTCCTATCTGGACGCAGTGGAGGGGTTGAGCCCGTCCGGCAAAGATCATAGCTTCTACTTTGTGGTCGAGCCGGTGAGATAATACCTTCTATTGTTTGTGTGATGTGAGATAAAAGCGTCAATTGTCTCTGTGATTTGAGATAATTGATGTGAGAGATTGTTTTATATAATACTGTACATATAAATAAATAAAAAACCAATTCAATAATTTAATTATCTTTTTAATTATAAGTTACTCAAGATTATCTCCACAACAAAATTAGTTGGGGGTGGTTTGTGTGCGAGTTTCATATCAGTAACCCGATTTATATTGATTCATTTTTATCTTATTTGGTAGGTGATGAAGTGAATCATATCTAACTTAACTTATCTTTAAGTTGGGATGGAAGGAGACATGAATTATGGACAGTATTTTGCTAATTTTGACAGCATAAATTTCTATGGCCTAAATACATAAAATATTGCTTCAGGGAATATATATCTAAGCTTAATTTTCTACAAACATAATCAATAATTCTTGAATACTTGTATTGGGTACTGGATATTTTAACCAAGTGTTTCCCCCCCCCCATCCCCCCACCCCCTTTTCAAATTCCTCAACACACATATATTTAAGGAGTATTGTGACTAAATTGTGTAGAAAATTAAACATATATATTATCTACCTGACTAAGTATTCGTATTACCGTGAACAAAACACACGTGAGCATTTGTGTCTTAGTGTTGTTTCCTACTTGTTACATATTAAAAATAAATTAAACTAAATAAACATCAGAGTGATTCTCCCAGACCTAGTTGGTTTATCCCTGTTGAGTGTAATGAAGATGTCGTGTATGTGCAGGAAATGGGTGTGCCACTGCAGGTCCGAGCGCGCATGCAAATCAACATCCTCCTACAGTCTATCCCAGACATTACGTAAGTTTTCTTAGTTATTTTAATCTTTATTTTAGTACCGCATCTTTCTAACCGTTCAGGCTATATGGCTTATGTACTAATTATACTAATTATTTTAAGGATTAGGAAGGTTACATTTAGAGGAAGTGTACCCGTATTTGTGCTGAGGAAGAGTGGAAAACATTTTTTTTAAATGCTCTCACCACAGCCGACCCAGATTCACACCTCAATATCCCTGTCATCGGCAATATAGTCTACTGCGAGGGCGCTTTAAGCAATGCGACCACTGAAGCGGAGGATTATTTTAATTCATGTGTATAACAAACTGATGCTTAATTTTCTGCTGGATCATTACTGAAAGCTGAATCAAAATTAAGTGAAAAATTACAACATGAACATGAGAATTGAACCCTGTAACTTTTGACTTTGTATGCCATTGTTTTACAACCGCAGCCATTTTGGCTCATCTCGTATCCAGTGTAACTAGTGAAGTATGTTTCTGGATACATGATGAACCAGGATAGCTCGATGATGGTTCGGTTCCCGTGTACCGATTGTTATTATTCACTCAATTAAATTTGTTTATTTCTGCTCGTTTTATTTATTCTATCATTTAAACTTAAACGTTTCATATTTTGAGATTTATCTTCACTACACGTGTAATACATATTAGCTTTTAACTCGGATAAAATGAATAGCTTTCCATCCCATTCTGTTCTTATAATCCCCTCCTGTGTTATCAATACCAGAACCTCTTAGGTGACCTGGCGGTCTAGGGGTAAGGTGTCAAACTTCTGTGCTGGGGCACCGGGGTTCAATACTCAGTCCCGGCACAGATTTATCTGATTATCAAACCCTTCCTTTACCTCTGACAAGACTTGTATTAATCACAACTTGTGAATGTGTGGAATGCCAGACCTCCACCGTGGTTCGGATCCCACGTTAAAACTGTAGGTCCTACATTTCATCTCACAATCACCCTACCATTACACATTAGCGTAAGTGTGTGTAACCCGAATGGGTAGTAAGATGTGGTGCTAGTAGTAGTAATAATAATAATAACAGAACATCTTCATCCAGATTGGTTCGTCTGTGTTTCTAATACACACCATCAGACCACATAATAACTTTTATCGTATTGGTGGTTGCTGTTTAATGAATATGTGTGATGTTGCAGTCTTCTGAAGAATGTCCCACGCGTTTTCATCCCTTGCATGTGGTTCTCTCAGAACGCGGACTTAGATCAGAGCCTAGCCCCTACGGTTAAAAACACTTTGCTGGCCAAGTGGGTGGGTTCGGCCACCTTGTTCGGACTTTCCGCTCTAGGTGTGCTGTTTCTCATCATTGGACTTATCGTCACGGTGAGGGAGAACTGGCGAGATGAGGACACAGACACACTCGTCAATACTGACAGCACTCCTCCTGCATCTAGAGTCAAGAACTTGCCACAGAGTGACGCGTCGCCTCTGATGACGCGGCAAGACTCATCACCGAGGTCCTCTGATCTCGGGACAGAACAAAGGGCCAGGGATGGAACCTCCTAAGCGGATTAAATCTTTGCGTCGCTCGGTTTTGTGGTTTGCTTGTTTATGTTCCTACATTAGTCTGGTGTGAAGGATCCTTCATATCTATCTCGCTTGGTTACGCTATTACAATAGTTGGGTGTGAAGGATCCTCCATATATATACCTTGCTTGTTTACACTCTTGCGATAGTCCGGCGTTGATGATCCTTATTATAATCTTGACAGAGTTGGGATTGCGAAAGGGGAGGAAAGTACCACAGCTACAGTCGCAGCATATTCTGTTAAGCGATCAATATAAAAACGTTAAACTTTCTAGTTTAGCTTTTTAACATGCTTATATTTATTACAATGAATCTCCCTTCTCACTCACTTTTAGTCTTAAGTTTCAATATTATATAGATAAATATATATATAGAAAAACTAAATATTGTAATGTGAATCCACATAAATTCAACTGATAAATCAATGCTCTGGGGCCCTGTTATTATGTTTGTAGGGACAGGTCGCTACTAGGCTGCGTAACTACAACAGGGTAGCGGATGTTAATACACATGCATGTGGGACATTTTTTTGGGGTACACTGCAAGTAGGTATATGATAAAACACCTAATAAATAATTGAATTATTTACCCACATTAACAAACCAATATATTTAATCAGCAAGATTAAATAGGATAGCATAAAAACTATAAATACTTAACAAAGATGGTATCATTGGTCACTGTATATTAAAATGAATTACTGTAGATATTGTTTTTTATTTCATACTCTTGTAGAATATACATATATATTTATATAAACTAATGTAAGCAATAATGAAGACAGCCTCCCTAGAAAGATATTTAGGCAGGATATCTATCATCATCCATACATTTTAATTTCTCATTTTTCTTTTTTTACTCATCCCACTTTACTGTGCATGGGATTATTTTGCTATTCTCTCAATTACACAACCTTAATTGACTCCCTCTATCAATTACTTAAAATTGTTATCTCACGTTAAGGTCTTCACGATATTGTATTCGAGACGCTTTTTGGATTTGAGAATTCAAGTGCCCCATCTTATCGATAACATTCCACTACACAAGTATATTATATTACTTGAAAGTACTTGTTTTTAGTTATGTTTCTATCCATACCGGATTTATTTATGTTTTGACTATTATATTGTTGGACTGTTCTCTAGCTCATAAATTCATTACATGAACTAGAGGTCATTTAGAAATAATCTTAACCTTATCATATGAGTGTTGTGTGTGTTCCGACATGGCACTTTAATACATCGTCTATTGAGCCAAAGATTACTTTGTTTGGTACAGTGGAACCTCGGTAATTCGAACTTGAAGGGAGCAGGAAAAAAATTCAAATTATACAAGTTTCTTAAAAGGAATTGAAAATAAACACAGTTATGTTTGCAACTAAGCTCAAAAGTTTTTGTTTGTTGTTTTGAAAATTTTCAAAGTGTGTTAGGGGGAATTCCGAAGGCCTTTGCCATTTCTAATTTCTTTTTAAGTCTCTTTTTCCAATTCCTTTATCACCGCTACTTTTTCGGCCAAAGTTAATGATTTATAGGACTGTGGCTTGGACGGTGACATCACGATACACACACACACACAAACACTACTGTAGAGTGTGTACTAAACAAAACTAAAACAAAACCAAACAACAGAACAAACTCGCATGTCACAAGAATATCGCTACGGCCGAATCACTAAGAACAGCGTACATAACTGCTCGAGAGCATTTACCTTGACTAACGGGATTCAGAACTGTACGTGTAAACAAATATACATGGGTGGGTGAGCAGGGTAGGGGGAGGGGCGTGGAGAAGGGTACTGACCGCATTCCAACGTCGCCTCCTCTGTTTCCAAAAATATAACACAGCACCGCAACTAGAAGTAGGAAAATAACACTGCACAGTACATTACAACTTATGAAAAGTTTGAACTAACCAAAACAAAATTTGAATTATCCACAATTTTTTTATCATTGTTTTAACACATAATTCTTGGAATTGGGCGAAAAATTCAAATTAAAGACCATTTTGAATTACGGAAGCTCGAATTAGTCAGGTTCCACTGTGCCAAAATTTTTGATAGTCATTGTTTATTTAGTTTTCATAGTTTATAACTTTAGTATATTATATATATTATTATCAACAATATGTACTTGCATTAATGTACAGTTTTGAACCATGGCATTATGAATACAAGAATGTATGGACTTCACTTTATGCTCTTAACCTTCAAGTTATGCTGAGCGACGAAAGTAAAAGAAACAAATAAGGTCATGATTCCAAGGGGTTCTTTTATTAATAGGAACATTCTAAGATAAGTTCATCCCACCAATAAGGTGTCCGACTTCAGTGCTGGGGTCCGGGGTTCAATCCTCGGCACCGGCACAGATTTATCTGATTACCAAACCCTTCCTTCACCTCTGACAAGACGTGTATTAATCACAACTTGTGAATGTGGGG